>MU725170.1:0-43298 GCA_026770625.1 Nicotiana glauca
GATATGAATTTCCTAGCATTCTTCCAAAAATACCAAAATTCGACACCGGGCCCACATGGTCCAAACACGAGGTTCAGACCAAAACCCAATCACCCATAACCCCACGAGTTCAATTATGCAATTTGTTTTAAGATTCGACCCCAAATTGAGGTTAAAATCACCCAAATTCTCAGAACCCTAACTCTACCCAAAACCCCTAATTTCTACTTTGATTTTATGATTTAGGTCTAGGTTCTTAGTAATTAATGAAGATGAGTAAAGAAATTAGGTAGGAAATTACTTACCCAAAGACTTTGGTAAAGAAGAGCTTCAAAAATCGCCCCTAGAGCTCGGAGAAGACAATTTTTATGAAAGAATGGGAATAATCCCGTAATGGGTCTATTTTTTAGACTATAAAAATCACTGGACGAATTTGTTCTATGCGTTCACGACATAAGGGTCGCGTTCATGAAGCAGGGGGAAATGGAAGCATCACGTTCGCGAGTGAGGGCTGCGAACGCGAAGAGTAAAATTACTGGGGTCCAAGGTTGGCCTACGCGAACGCGTATGAAGAGACGCGAACGCAATGGAGGAAACAACAAACCATCGCGATAGCAATGGCCAGAATGCGAACGCGAAGAAGGGAATTATTGGGGCCCTAAATTTGGCTTACGCGTTCGCGAGGTTCAAGACGCGAACGCGAAGGGGGAAGACACAGAGCTACGCGAACGCGAGGGGACTAATGCGAACGCGATAAAGAAAATCTCTATGTAAAAATTGCAGAAAATCTGCTAACTCCCTAAGTCCAAAACTACCACGAACACCTCCGAAAACACTCCCGAGCCCTCGGGGCTCTTAACCAATCCCACACACTAACTCAACAACATCCTACGAACTTAATCGTGCGATCAAATTGCCAAAATAATATCATAAACGAGGAATCAAACCTAAAAATCAACACTTTTTCATCAAACTTCATAAACTTCAAATTTGAGATATTTAGGTCCGAAACACGTCAAACGACGTCCGATTTCGACCAAACTTTACAAAAAGCGCTTAACACATATATAAAACTTCTTCCGGGCATCGAAACCAAAATACGATCCCGATACCATAGTCTTTTAATCAATTTTTATTTCTATTTTCCTTAATAATTTCCAAAAAATAATTTCACAGAAAAATTCTTTTCTCGGGCTCTAAACCTCGGATTTTGATTCCGGTTCGTTTACCAAAAATGTTGACCGTAGCCAACTTTAATCATTTTAAAGCCACATTTTGAAAAATTTCACAGAATTTAACATATAATCCTTCCGGCTACTCGCCCGGACTGCGCATGCAAATTGAGGTAACTAAGGGTAAGGTTTTCAAGTCCTCGGAAGTGCGAAAAAAGAGAGAAATCCGGTGATGACCCTTTGGGTCGTCACAATCTCGTTTCTACTTCTTTGAGATTAGACAGGATACTCATTGGGTACACGTTGTTTTCTTACTCATACTACACTTCTGTGCATTTTTATTGAACAGATATATAACTCTAGCGGCTTAATGGGCGTAGCAGCACGAATGATTCGGGGACTAGGTAAGTTGCACTATTCTAGGCGGCCCGCAGCTAGTGTAGTCCTTTCCCGTATACTGTATTTACTTCTTGTCCACTGTATTCTGGACGGATGTTGTACTTTATTTCCTTATCAGTATATGCTCATGCACTTGTGACACCGTGTTTTGGGATGGTTTTGAAATATCTTGTATTAATTGCTTATTATTTAATTGGAATTGAAGAAGTCACCTTTTATTTTTGAAAAATTAAAGGAAAATCTTAGTTTTCAAGATTATTAAAAATGGGAACTTCATCAAGTAATTTGGTTGGCTTGCCTGACAGCAGCGTCCGGCACCATCGCGACCCTTAGTGGATTTTGGGTCGTGACAACATTATTTTGGATAAAATTCCTAAAATTAATCAATCATCCGAGAGTAATACATCATGAATAAACTATATAAAAAACTTTTTGTAAACTATAAGTTAATATGGTTAGACAGACACACCTTTAGAAGTCCAACATGGGGTTTTAACATATAGGGGAATATAGTTTAGGGAGGTTTTGGAGACACCGGATAATTTAAGTAGACATATAACTGACAAAAAAATAATAGTTTAGGCGGGTTTTTGGCTAAGTTAAATAGCCACGAGTAGTGCTACATGGCACATTTTTTTAAATAATTAGGAGCATGTACTACACGCACCTCTAAGAATGCAATGAAGGCTTTTTAATATAAAGGGCGATATAGTTCAGGGGAATTTTGGGGACACCGAATAGTTTAAGTAGGAAACTAACAAAAACATGATAGTTTAGGGGAATTTAGGGTATTAACTCTTTTTAATATCATTCTGACATTTTTCTGCAAATAATAGTCAACTAATATTAGTACTCGCGCGGATTCGCGGACATTAATCATGTCAAATATTTAAGTTATTTGTATTTTATGTAAATAATCTTAAAATTTACGCTTTCTCGATAAATATAAATAATCATTGGATATTAACTACATGAACAAAATTAACCATTTCTTCTATTTTTCTTTTTTGATACCATTCTTGCCGATGTCATTGGATCTTGAAAATAATAAGGAAGCAAAATAATAACTCATATTTATGGCAAAACAATCAAATATTGAGATAATGAATGACTCTTTGGATAAGACTTATCTCTTTTACTACTACTTGTACTCTTATTTGGTATGTTGTATCTCTTAAAAAATATTTCTTTCTTAATTTCAGTTTCTAAAACATATTTTCAATAATATAATTTTAGAATAATGTAATTAAAAATATTATTCTTAATTCAAAACTCATTTTAGTTGGCTATTTTAAAATATAAAAAATTCTTTAGCTAGTAAATTTTTTTATTCTATTTTAATATTTGACATTAACCGTGTTAAATATCTGAGTTATTTGAATTATATGTAAATAACCTTAACATTTAAACCTTCTAAATTATTATAGATAATCGTCATATATTAATTAATAAACACTACATGAAAAAATACTAATATTTTCTCAATTTTCGTAGTGATAAATAGTGTGATTGCATTATTTACAGATTGATTACGATGTGACTCTTATACTATGGCTTGAACTCTTATTTGGTATGATTTTATCTTTCAAATATTTCTATTTTAAAATTTCAATCTCTAAAATTTTATATATATTATAATAATAATAATTATCTTTATAATGATGCAAGCGTAGATTTTATCCTTAATTTAAAATTTACTTTAATCGGCTATCTAAAAAGTTAAATGATTCTTGTCCTAATTTATTTCAGTATAACTCCACTTTAAGTTTATCGATATCTGTAGCACCAGAATTTAAATTTTTAATACCTTATATATACAAAAATTGTGTTCTTTGAATCATTAAATGTTGAATTAGTTGATTATTATTATAAAACATTGTATATATTGTCTAAAAATTATCAAGTAGTTTATTTCTCGACACCATACTTAGCTTAAGCTCAATGAAAACTACTCAATTTGCATTCCAATTCAAATTCGAATATCATATCAGTTTGTTAGTAATAGTAATTTTTTTTAAAACGATACATAATGTAAATTAAAAAAAAATATTCTAAAATATCCTTATCTTATAATATATATATTTGAGTTGAAAAAAATATATATTTAAAATCGATGAGATTAACTTTTAAATTTTTTACTCTCAACAAAGATGAAACATAAGAAGAAATTTATTGTCATTTTTTTTTCTTGTTTTTAGATCTTTCTAACATTGTTTTCAATATTTATATTCTTTTATCCTATTTTTTATGTCATTATTTCTTTTGTTACAAAAAACTAATTTAGTTCACTATAAAAGGAGGAGTTTTAACAAAAATTGTCTACATATGAACTTTAATTATATTTTTAGTCTTTGGTCGAAATTATTTTAAAATTTTCTTTTGGATTTATCTAATCAACGTTAAATAGGTGCTCACCCGACTACTTAAATTAAAAAATTAAATTGTGATGACCCAAAAGGTCATTACTTGTTTTTAAATTAAATTATATATTTTTGAGGCCTTGAAAAGCTCTTTTAAACTTGCCTCAATTTCCGTGCACAGTTTGGGCACATAGCCGGAATGATTAAGTATAAAAATCCGTGAAAAATGGTAAAAAAAATTTTGTTATAAAATGAGTTATTTTGACTTTGGTCAATGTTTTGGGTAAACGGACCCGGAATTGAATTCCGGGGTCCCAAGCACGAGAAATAAATTTTTAAAGGAAATTATTTTCTGAAATTGTTTAAGAAAATTAAAAATGAAATTTGATAAGAACATGTTAGTATCGGGCCCGTATTTTGGTTTCGACGCCCGGTACTAGTCTTTTATATGATTTAAGATGTTTCTGTGAAAAATGGTGAAAAACGAACGTCGTTTGACGTGATTCAGACCTAAAATGCTAAAGTTGATATGTTATGAAGTTTGAGAAAAATTCTTTGATTTTGAGGTTTAATTCGTTTTTATTGAGGTTTTTTTAGCGATTTGATCGCACGGATAAGTTCGTATGATGTTGTTGAGTTAGCACGTGTATTTGGTTAGGAGCCCCAAGGGCTCGGGTGTGTTTCGAATGTGATTCGGGAAGTTTTGAACATAAGGAAAAGTTACAGATTTTCTGCTACAGGTGCTCAGGCCTGTTGTTCATCGCGATCGCGTAGTCACTCTCGTGGTCGCGTAAGGTAAATGGGGACAGGGGTGGATTTGCCCATCGCGAACACGAAGCCACAGTCGCGAACACGGAGCTTTGGGGGATTGCTCATAGCGAACGTGACCTGTGTGACACGAATGTGTAGTGTTAATCTGATGGGGATGGGATTTTGGTCGTTCTTCTATGCGAACGCATACGTGTGTCTACGAATGCGAAGGTTAGGGGTTCAACCGTTCGCGAACGTGCGGAAGAACTCGTGATCGCGTAAGTCCACTTACTGGCAGACTTCGCGATCGCGATGAACACTATCGCCCAGCACTTAAAACAGTAGCTAAAACGGGATTTGTTCAAAATTTCATAACTTCTTCATCTCAACTCCTAATTGGGCGATTTTGAAAGAGGATTTTACCACAAAATCATAGATATGTAATCGTATACTAATTTTCTTCTATTTATCTTAACACCCATTAGATTTCTAGGCCTAAAACATGAGATGAAGGGTAGAAAATTAGGGATTTGGGTAGAGTTGGGGATTTTTGATTAATTGTGATTTGGACCTCATTTCAGGGTCGAATTCTGAAAATAATTATATATTTGGGCTCGTGGGTGAATGGGTTAGTCTGAACCTCGAGTTTTGACCAAGAGGGCCCAGGGTCGATTTTTAGTTTTTTTGGAAAGAATGATTAGAAAGCTATAATTGAGCATTGGAATTGGATTGTTTAGCATTTATTGATGTTATTAAATCGATTATGCATATATACAATTGTGTTGGAGCCAAATCTAAAAGGAAAGGCGGTATTGAGGCTTGAGTTGGCCGTGGAAGTTTGAGGTAAGTGTTCGGTTTAACCTTATCTTGGGGGATTAGGAGTTGAGTCCTATTTGCTATTTTCTACTTGTTGAGTACAACGTATAGACATGGTGATGAGTATATATACATTGGTGTCGAGCATGACCGTGAGTCCAAAATTGATACTTGTGGTATTCTTAAATGATTCTGTGAATGCTTTAGTGGGTGAATTCTTGATAATGAGTAAAGACTTAGTTTATTTTCATGGGAGTTACTTATGATTGAGAAATGGTTATAGCTGAGATGAGTAGGAGTTGAGTTGAGATTGGTTATAGCTGATTCTCCCTTGCCGGGACGTATATATATACTTGTACTGTTGAATTCCCTTGCCGGGACAGTAATAGACCCCTTGCCGGGACTCTTATGATGATCACTGTTGATACTATATATATGGATCGAGTTGTGCGCCACAACATTATTATTATTATATATATGTGGATCGAGTTGCACGCCGCAACAAATATTATATTGGATCGGGTTGCATGCCGTAATAGATATTGTATTTGATCGGGTTGCACGCTGCAATAGATATTATATTGGATCGAGTGACACGCCGCAACATATATTATATTAGATCGGGTTGCACGCCACAACATATATTATATTGGATCGGGTTGCGCGCCGCCATAGTAGTATTATTGCTTTGTTGTAGATATTGAACTGTCCTTCCATATTTTATTAAGTTTCTGTTGGATTTGATATGTTCCCCAAAGCATGTACCCCCCTCTCTTTTTAAACTGCTTATTACCTGTTTATTTTCTGCCATATATTATATGACTGCACAGGTTTATCTGTAGTTTGGTCCTAGCCTCATCACTACCTCGCCGGGGTTAGGCCAGACACTTACCAGCACATGGGGTCAGTTGTGCTGACAATACACTCTGCACTCTGTGCAGATACCAAGGCAGCACTGGGATAGCAGCGGTTGTTCGGGAGCCAGCCTTCAGTCCACCGAGACACCGAGGTAGCCCTGCAAGCGTCCGCAGGCCCGGCGTCTCCTATATATTTTATTATGTTTTGTTATCTCTTATATTCGAGACTGACAATGTTACTCTCTTTCAAACAGTTGTATGTAGTAATCTTAGTAGTCCATGAATGATGTGACACCAGTTTCTGGGTAGAGGCATATGTGGATTTTCTTATCATTTTGGTTCATTTTGTCTAAGTCTTCTACTTAAATCCCATATTCCGTTGTTATTTAAATATTTGTCACATGTTAATGTTTGTTGTAAAAAAAATGATTAAAGCAAAAGAGCTAAGAATTCATAATTTTGTGGCTTTCCTAGCTTTTACGAGTGGGCGCCATCACGACTCCCGAGGGTGGAAAATCCGGATCGTGACAAGTTGGTATCAAAGCTTTAGGTTACATAGGTCTCACAATTCACGAACAAGCTCTGTAGAGTCTGAGGGATCAGTATAGAGATGTCTGTATTTATCCCCAAGTGGCCATAGTGTTAGGAAAACTTCACATTTGTTCTTTCTTGTCGTGCGGTTTGGTTTCTCAATGCTAATTGAATTTATACTCTATTTTTTCGTAGATGGCGAGAACACGCGCTTCCCCATCTACCGATCAGTAGCACGAGCCCGCAGCAGCAGCTCTCACTAGCGGCAGAGGGCGAGGCCGAGGCAGGGGCAGAGCTCAGCCTAGGGTAGCAGCACCTGTAGCGGAGCCTCCAGTTGATTTTGATGATGAGGTTCAAGCCCCAGCAATTCCAGTGGGCCCAGCTCAGGTCCCAGAGGGGTTTATTGCTACCCCAGTTCTTCAAGATGCTCTGGTCCGTCTAGTGGGACTTAAGGAGAGTGTCAGCAGGGCAGTTTTGCTCCCTGTAGCACCAGCCATCTCTCAGGTTGGACGAGGAGCCCAGACTCCTATACTCGCACTCTAGAGCAGGTAGCTCCCCAGTTTCAGACTCCAGCAGCTCAGCCAGTTGGAGCGGTTCAGCTGGGTGTGGTAGCTCAGACCGACCATGGTGCAGCCATATCTGCCGATGCATTATGGAGATAGGACAGGTTTACCAAGCTCTTCACTACTACCTTCAGTGGTGTATCTATTGTGGATCCCCAGGATTATCTAGACAACTGTCATGAGGTTCTTCGGAACATGGATATTGTTGAGACTAATGTGGTTGATTTTGCTGCATTTTGCTTGTATGGATCTTCCAAGACTTGGTGGAGGGATTATTGCTTAGCTAGACCAGCATGCTCGCCTGCCTTGACCTGGAGTAGTTCACCCAGCTATTTCTGGAGAAGTATCTCCCTATTACATAACGAGAGGCCTATTAGAGGAAGTTCGAGTGCCTTTAGCAGGGATCCATGACTGTCACCCAGTACGAGACCAGATTCATAGATTTGGCTCACCATGCCCTTATTATACTTCCCATTAGGAGGGAGAGAGTGAGACTGTTTATTGATGGACTCATTCAGCCAATTCGTCTCCAGATGGCTAGAGAGGCTGGGAGTGATATATCATTCCAGGAGTTGGCCAATGTGGCCCGGAGAGTTGAGATGGTACAATCATAGGGGGGTAGTCATGGAGCGGATAAGAGGCCCATTCATTCAAGGAGATTCAGTGGTACCTCGTCTGGAGGTAGAGATTCATATGGTAGAGGCCATCCTCCCAGGCCCTTTCAGTCATCCCTTCAGGTTTCTCACGGTGCTTCAGGTGGAAGTGGTTATCACGTGCAGTATTCTGATCAGCAGCCCTACAGTGTACCACTAGCTCCCATCAGTGCACCATCGATCCCTAGTTTTCGGGGAGGTTATTCAGGTCACCAGGGTTAGTCTCAGTTTTCTCAATCGCAACATTCTGGTGGATATTATGAGTGTGGTAAGTATGGTCATATCCGAAGGGCTTATCTGAAGTTGGTGGGTACTCAGTCATAGCAGCAGGGTTCCAGTGCTATGATTCAGGCACCAGATGTTCCACAGACCGCTCAGCCAGCTAGGGGTAGGGGTAGAGCTGCTAGATGTAGAGGTCGAGGATTTAGAGGTAGAGCTCAGGCCGCCAGAGGTGGAGGCCAGCCAGCTGCAGGCCGTCCCAGAGAGGTAGTCCAGGGTGGTAGGGCCCAGCCTTGATGCTATGCTCTTCTAGCTAGGCCCGAGGCTGAGGCTTCAGATGTGGTTATCACAGGTACTGTTCTGATTTGTGATAGAGATGCTTCAATATGATTTGATCCACGGTCTACATACTCGTATATGTCATCTTATTTTGCACTGTATCTGGTTATGCCTAGTAATTCTTAAGTGTCCCTGTATATGTGTCTACACCGGTGGGTGATTCTATCGTTGTAGATCGAGTCCATCATTCTTGTATTGTGGTTATTGGGGGTCTTGAGACTCGTGTAGATTTGTTTCTTCTAGACATGGTTGACTTTGAAGTTATATTGCGGATGGACTGGTTATCACCTTACTACGCTATCTTGGACTGTTATGCTAAGACTTTGACTTTGGACTTACCGGGTTTGCCTCATTTAAAGTGGAGAGGGACTCCTGGTCATTCTACCCGTAGTGTTATATCGTATGTGAAGGCTCGACGTATGGTCGATAAAGGGTATTTGTCCTATTTGGCATATGTTCGTGATTCTAGTGCTGAGGTTCCCTTTATTGATTATGTGCCCGTTGTTCATGAGTATCCTGAGGTATTTCCTTTAGACCTACGGGGTATGCCGCCCGATAGGGATATTGACTTTTGCATTGATGTGGCTCCGAGCACTCAGCCTATTTCTATTCCATCGTATCGTATGGCCCCTCCTGAGTTGAAAGAGTTAAAGGCACAGTTGCAAGATTTTCTTGAGAAGGGTTTCATTAGACCCATTGTTTCACCTTGGGGTGCGCCAGTGTTGTTTGTTAAGAAAAAGGATGGGTCAATGATAATGTGCATTGATTACCGGCAATTGAACAAGGTAACAATCAAGAATAAGTATTCGCTACCGAGGATTGATGATTTGTTCGATCAACTTCAGGGTGCCAAGGTATTTTCAAATATTAACTTGAGATCTGGCTACCATTAGTTGAGGATTAGGCATCCGATGTCCCTAAGACAACTTTTCGCACTCGGTATGGGCATTATGAGTTCTTGGTTATGTCAATCGGGTTGACGAATGCCCCAGCAACTTTTATGGATTTGATGAACCAAGTGTTCCGGCCTTATTTGGATTCATTCGTGATAGTCTTCAGTGATGATATATTGACATATTCCCGCATCTAGGAGGAGCACGAGTAGCACCTTAGAGTGGTTCTTCAGACTCTGAGGGATAGTCAGTTATATGCAAAGTTCTCGAAGTGTGAGTTCTGGTTGAGTTCAATTGAATTTCTGGGTCATGCTGTACCGGCAGAGGGTATTCAGGTTGATCCGAAGAAGATTAAGGCAGTGAAGAACTGGCCTAGACCAGCATCGGCTACAGAGATTCAGAGTTTTTTGGGATTGGCAAGCTACTATTGTCGGTTTGTGGAGGGATTTTCATCTATTGCAGCCCCGGTGACTAGGTTGACCCAGAAAGGTGCCCAGTTCAGATGGTCGGATGCGTGTGAGGCAAGCTTTCAAAAGCTCAAGACAGCTTTCACTACGGCACTAGTGTTGGTTTTGCCAACAAGTTCAGGGCCTTATATAGTTTATTGTGATGCTTCCCGTATTGGGCTTGGTGTAGTGTTGATGCAGGATGGCAAGCGGAAGTTGAAGATTCATGAGAAGAACTATCTAGTTCATGATTTGCGGTTGGCAGCCATAGTTCATGCATTGAAGATTTGGAGGCATTATCTGTATGGCGTAGCATGTGAGGTGTTCACGGATCATAAGAGTCTTCAGTATTTGAGATTGCAGGGTCGAGTTTGTGTGCCTAATGTGGATGGGCCCCGAGAGTTGACTTTAGAGGAGGCCCATAGCTCTCGGTACTCTATTCATTCGGGCACCGCAAAGATGTATCAGTATTTGTGGCAGCATTATTTGTGGATTAGGATGAAGAAAGATATTGTTGCATATGTAGCTCGGTGTTTTAATTGTCAGCAGGTTAAGTATTTGTTCATTCAAAAGGAGTTGAATCTGAGGCAGAGGAGATGGTTGGAGTTGTTGAAGGATTATGATATCACCATTTTATATCACCCGGGAAAGGCCAATGTGGTGGCCGATGCTTTGAGTAGGAAGTCAGCAAGTACGGGTAGTCTTGCTTATATTCTGGTCGGTGAGAGACTGCTTGCTTTGGATGTTCAGGATCTAGCCAATCAGTTCATGAGACTGGATATTTCTGAGCCCAATCATGTGTTAGCTTGCACGGTCTCTCGTTCTTCATTATTAGAGCGTATCCATGATTGGCAGTATGATGATCCCCATTTGTGTATCCTTAGAGACATGGTGCAGCGCGAAGGTGCCAGACATGTTACCTTAGATAATGATGGAGTTTTGAGATTGCAGGGTCGAGTTTGTGTGCCTAATGTGGATGGGCTCCGAGAGTTGACTTTAGAGGAGGCCCATAGCTCTCGGTACTCTATTTATCCGGGCACCGCAAAGATGTATCAGGATTTGCGGCAGCATTATTGGTGGATTAGGATGAAGAAAGATATTGTTGCATATGTAGCTCGGTGTTTTAATTGTCAGCAGGTTAAGTACGAGCATCAAAGGCTTGGTGGTTTATTTCAGAGGATTGATCTTCCCCAGTGAAAGTGGGAGCGGATCACTATGGACTTCGTTACTGGACTTCCGCAGACTCGGAAGAAGTTTGACTCAGTATGGGTCATTGTTGATAGGCTGACCAAGTCAGCGCATTTCATTCCTGTGGCAGTCTCCTATTCTTCTAAGAGATTAGCTGAGATCTATACCCAGGAGATTGTTCGCCTTCATGGTGTGCCTGTGTCTATCATTTTGGATTGAGGTACGCAGTTTACCTCGCGCTTCTGGAGAGTAGTTCAGCGAGAGTTAGGCACGCAGGTTGACTTGAGCACAACATTTCATTCCCAGACAGAAGGGCAGTCTGAGCGGACTATTCAGATATTGGAGGATATGATCTGAGCTTGTGTCATTGACTTTGGAGGCTTGTGGGATCAGTTTTTTCCTTTAGCAAAGTTTTCCTACAATAACAACTACCGGTCGAGTATCCAGATGGCTCCTTATAAGGAATTATATGGTAGGCAGTATCGGTCTTCGATTGGATGGTTTGAGCCGGGAGAGGCTCGATTGTTGGGTACGGATCTGGTTCAGGAGGCCTTGCAATATCGGGATTATTTAGGATAGTCTTTGTAAAGCTCAGTCCAGGAAAAAGAGTTATGCAGACCGCAAGGTTCGAGATGTGGCTTTTATGTTCGATGAGCAGGTATTGCTCCGAGTGTCACCTATGAAGGGCGTTATGAGATTTGAGAAGAAGGGCAAGCTTAGCCCTAGGTTCATTGGTCCATTTGAGATTCTTGATCGAGGGGGAGAGGCGGCTTATAGACTTGCATTGCTGCCGAGTTTATCAGCCGTGCATCTAGTGTTTCATGTGTCCATGCTTCGAAGGTATCACGACGATCCATTCTACGTGTTAGATTTCAGCACTGTCCAGTTGGATAAACTTGTCTTACGAGGAGGAGCCGGTGGCTATTCTAGACTGGCAGGTTCGTCAGTTGAGGTCGAAGAGTTTTCCTTCTGTTCGTGTTCAGTGGAGAGGTCAGCCTACTGAGGCATCGGGAGTCTGAGTCCGATATGCGGAGCCGTTATCCCCGTCTTTTCCCCGACTCTGGTACTTCCTTCTTATGTACGTTCGAGGACGAACGGTTGCTTTAGAGGCGGGGGATATGATGACCCAAAAGGTCATCACTTGTTTTTAAATTAAAATTTATATTTGCGAGGCCTTGAAAACCTTTTTTAGCCTCACCTCGATTTGCATGCGCAGTCCCGGTGTGTAGCGAGAAAGCTTAAATATGAATATCTATGAAAAATGATAAAAACATTTGGTTATAAAATGAGTTATCTTGACTTTGGTCAACGTTTTGGGTAAACGGACCTGGACCAGTGATATGACTGTCCTGGAGGGTCCGTAGGAAAATATGGGACCTAGGAGTATGCCCGGAATCAAATTCTGTGGTCCTTAGCCCGAGAAATGAATTTTTAAAGGAAATGATTTTCTGAAATTATTTAAGGAAATTGGAAATGAAATTTGATTAGAACATGTTAGTATCGGGCCCGTATTTTGGTTCCGGTGTTCGATAGAGGTCTTATATATGATTTAAGATGTTTTTGTGAAATTTGGTGAAAAAAGGACCTCGTTTGACGTGATTCGGACCTAAATTGCTAAAGTTGATGTTTTATAAAGTTTGAGAAAAATCCTTTGATTTTGAGGTTTAATTCATTGTTATTGAGGTTATTTTGGCGATTTGATCCCACGGATAAGTTCGTATGGTGTTGTTGAGTTAGTACATGTGTTTGGTTAGGATCCTCGAGGGCTCGGGTGTGTTTCGGATGTGATTCGGGAAGTTTCGAACTTAAGGAAAAGTTGCAGATTTTCTGCTATAGGTGCTCAGGCCTGTTGTTCATCGTAGTCACTCTCACGATCGCGTAAGGTAAATGGGGGACAAGGGTGGATTTTCCTATCGCAAACGTGAAGCCATTGTCGCGAACACAGAGCTTTGGGGGATTGTTCATCGCGAACGCGACCTGTGTGATGCGAACGCGAATTGGAGGGTGCTGGGATTTTGGTCGTTCTTCTACGCGAACGCGTACGTGTGTCCATGAATGCGAAGGTCAGGGGGTTCAACCCTTCGTGAACGCTAGGAAGAACTTGCGATCGCGTAAGTCCACTTACTGGCAGCCTTCACGATCGCGACAGTGTTATCGCGAATACGATGAACACTGTCGCCCAACACTTAAAATAGTAGCTAAAACGGGATTTGTTCAAAATTTCATAACTTCTTCATCTCAACTCCAAATTGGGCGATTTTTGAAAGAGGAATTCACCACAAAATCATAGGTATGTAATATTAGAATCATTTTCTTCCATTTCCCTTCACACCCATTAGATTTCTAAGCCTAAAACATGAGATTAAGGGTAAAAAATTAAGGATTTGGGTAGAGTTAGGGCTTTTTAATTAATTGTGATTTGGACCTCATTTTGGGGTCGAATTCTAGAAATAATTATATATTTGGACTCGTGGGTGAATGGGTGATTTGATTTTAGTCTGAACCTCGAGTTTTGACCAAGCAGGCCCGGGGTCAATTTTTGGGAACAATGATTAGAAAGCTATAATTAAGCATTGGAAATGGATTTTTTAACATTTATTGATGTTATTAAATCGATTATGCATAGATATGATTGTGTTGGAGCCAAATACGAAAGGAAAGGTGGTATTGAGGCTTGAATTGGCCGTGGAAGTTTGAGGTAAGTGTTCGGTCTAACCTTAGCTTGAGGGATTAGGAGTTGAGTCCTATTTGCTATTTGCTTCTTGTTGAGTACGACATATAGGTATGGTGAAGAGTATCTATACGTTGGTGTTGAGCATGACCGTAAGTCCTAAATTGATACTTGTGGTATTCTTAAATGATTCTGCTAATGCTTTAGTGGGTGATTCTTGATAATGAGTAAAGACTTAGTTTATTTTCATGGGAGTTAATTATGATTGAGAAATGTTGATAGCTGAGATGATTAGGAGTTGAGTTGAGATTGGTTATAGCTGATTTTCCCTTCCCGAGAAGTATATATACACTTGTACTGTTGAATTCCCTTGCCAGGACAGTGTAGTCTATTGTTGATCCCTTGCCAGGACTGTTATTATGATCACTGTTGATAATATATATATGGAACGGGTTGCGGGCCGCAACATTATTATTATATATATGTGGATCGGGTTGCATGCCTTAAAAGATATTATATTAGATCGGGTTGCACACCGTAACAGATATTATATTGGATCTGGTAACAGATATTATATTGGATCGGGTTGCATGCCGCAACAAATATTATTTTGGATCGGGTTGCACGCCGCAATGGATATTATATTGGTTCGGGTTGCACGCCGCAATAGTAGTATTATTACTTTGTTGTATATATTGAAATGTCCTTCTATATTTTATTAAGTTTCTGTTGGATTTGATATGTTCCCCGAAGCATGTAACCCCCTCTCTTTTTAAACTGCTTATTACCGATTTATTTTTCGCTATATATTATATAACTACACAAGTTTATCTGGAGTTAGGTCCTAGCCTCGTCACTACCTCGCCGGGGTTAGGCCAGACACTTACCAACACATGGGGTCAGTTGTGCTGATACTACACTCTATAATATTTGGAGATACTCAGGTAGCACTGTGATAGCAATAGTTCTTCAGGAGCTAGTCTGCATTCTACCGAGACACCAAGGTAGCCCTGCAGGCGTCCGCAGGCCCGACATCTCCTCTATCTTTTATTATGTTTTGTTATCTATTGTATTCGAGATAGACATTGTAGTAATCTTAGTAGTCCGTGAATGATGTGACACCAGTTTCTGGGTAGAGGCATATGTGGATTTGCTTATCATTTTGGTTCATTTTGTCTAAGTCTTCCGTTTAAATCTCATATTCCGCTATTTTTATGTGACGATCCGGCCGGTCGTCTTATGAATTAACGCCTCTATCCCCTAGTAACTGCTTCCGCTAAGTTCATTTCTGCTATTTTGGCTTGTCGGGACGTTCAGTGTTGGGTTTCGGAGAGTTTTGGGACACTTAGTCCCTAAATGAGAGCTTAATTGTTCAAAAATGATCCGTAGTCGGAACAGTGTGAAGACAACCTCGGAATGAAAATCCAATGGTTTCGTTAGCTTTGTTAGGTGATTTCGAGGTTGGGAGCGTGTTCGTAATGTATTTTGGAAGTCCGTAGCTCATTTAGGCTTGAAATGTCGAAGTTTGAATTTTGGAAGTTTCCGGTCCGATAGTGAGTTTTTGATTCGGGGGTCAGATTGGAATTTTGAAAGTTGTGGTAGCCCTGTCATGTCATTTGGCAGGCCCGGCATCTCCTCTATCTTTTATTATGTTCTGTTATCTATTGTATTTGAGATAGACATTGTTAGTTTCTTTCAAACAGTTGTATGTATTAATCTTAGTAGTCCGTGAATGATGTGACACCAGTTTCTGGGTAGAGGCATATGTGGATTTGCTTATCATTTTGGTTCATTTTGTCTAAGTCTTCCGTTTAAATCTCATATTTTGATGTTATTTTGTGACGATCCGGCCGGTCGTCTTAAGAATTAAAGCCTATATCCCCTAGTAATTGCTTCCGCTAAGTTTATTTCTGCTATTTTGGTTTGCCGGGATGTTCAGTGTTGGGTTTCGGAGAGTTTTGGGACATTTAGTCCCTAAATGAGAGCTTAAGTGTTGAAAAATAATCTGTAGTTGGAACAGTGTGAAGACGACCTCAGAATGGAAATCCAATGGTTCCGTTAGCTTCGTCAGGTGCTTTCGAGGTTGGGAGCGTGTTCGGAATGTATTTTGGAAGTCCGTAGCTCATTTAGGCTTGAAATGTCGAAGTTTGAATTTTGGAAGTTTCCGGTCCGATAGTGAGTTTCTGATCCGGGGATCGGATTGGAATTTCGGAAGTTATAGTAGCCCTGTCATGTCATTTGGGATGTGTTCGCAAAATTTCATGTCATTCAGACGTGTTTTGGTTAGGTTTTTGATCGAAAGTGTGTTTTGATGGAGATTGAAGTTCTTAGGCTCAAATCCTTGTTTAATTCGAGTTTTCGGCGTTGTTTTAGGTGGTTTAAGGATTGGTATAAGTTTGAATGGTTTTTTGGGATATGTCCGTAGGTTTGGTTGAGGTCCCGGCGGCCTCGGGTGTGTTTCGGATGCTCAACGGAGCATTTTTGTGTCGTTAAAAATTGCCGAAAAAAAACTGAACTCAGTTGTTGCAGACTTTTCCTCTTCGCGATCGCGGCCTCCCTCTCGCGTTCGCGTAGTGTAATCTTGGGGGGATGCCAGTTCCTTCATCGCTTTCTCATAACATCATCGGCGTTCGCATACCTATGCCAGTTCGTTCTTCGCGTTCGCGAGCACTTTCACACGTTTGCGTAGAGCAGCTTTCGGACCTTAGCATTTTCCTTAATCGTGATCGCGTTACAGACCATGCGTTCGCGTAGCTTTAAAGTCCCAGGCCTTTGCGTTCGCATCCTACCCCTCACGATCGCGAAGGGCATTTTTGACATCTTCCATTTTTCTTCTCCGCGAACTCGTGCTAATCTCCGCGTTCGCGATGCATTGAATGTTTGGACAGTATTTAACATTTCAAAACTGAGGGTTAGCCATTTTGATCGAAATACAAGCTTGGGAGCTCGGATTTGGGAGAAATTTTGAAGGTTTTTCAAGGGCAACGATTGGGTAACGATTCTCTACTCCCTTATGCTTAAAACCCACTAATCTAATCACGAATTTTTCCTTAATTTCGGATTTTTGAATGAAAAATGGGGAAAACTTCATAGGCCAAACTTTTGAGTTTTGAGTGGGTATTTTACCTCCTATTTGGGAGATTTTTATATGGTTAGACTCGTGAGAGTACGAGGGTTCTGAAAATATGAAAATTATCCGATTCCGAGACGTTGGCCTGATGGGCATTTTTGTCATTTTACCAATTTTCGTGTCTTGTCTTTGAATTTAATAGTAGAACCAGCTGCTTGAGATATTATTTACGATATGTAATTGAATTGAATAGATTTGAGCCATTTGGAGTTGGATACTCGTGGCAAAAGTGTGATTTCGAGTTGATTTTGGAGCCGGTTCGAGGTAAGTGGCTTGTCTAACCTTGTGTGGGGGACCTTTCCCCTTAGGATTTGTTATTATGTATTTGGGTGCCTGGTACGCGAGGTGACAAGTGCGTACTCGAACCAATTGTTGAAAATTCGGTTTTTACTTAAGATATTGAGACTAAGTTTCCTTCATATTTGCCTTATTTTACTTGCAATTATAACCTGTGTTAGATTAGAAAAGCATGTTTAGATGATTCAACTTGCCTACTTGTTTAAGTTGCCTTGACTGTACTACATGAAGCATGCTAGGCTAGTACTACCTTTTGCTTGTCTTTTGTACTTCATTTCTGAGTATCTTCCGGTTGTGGTTGCGTATTTATATACCGTTTTCTTCTAGTTTTGCTTATTTTAATTAAATATTTCCCAAGTTATATTAATTTTTGCATTGTTAGGCATACCTAGTTGTAGGAACTAGGTGCCATCACGACATGTTCATAGAGGGTGAACTGGGTTCGTGACAAGTTAGTATCAGAGCTCTAAGTTCATAGTTGTCACGGAACACAGGCCGATTTATTAGAGTCTTTCTAATCGGTACGGAGACGTCTGTACGTATCTATGAGAGGCTATGTAACTGTTTAGGAAAAATATTGATTTCATTTGAATTCCTTGTCGTGCGATATTTTTGACATCAATTCTAACCTTATGTCTTGTATTGTTGAGGACACGTGCTACTCGAGATGATCAGGCACCCGCGCCCCCTCCTGCAGTCGTTAGAGGCTGGGGCCGGGGCCAGGGCTAGGGGAGAGATCGAGGACGCGCACGTGGTGCCGCCAGAGCACCTGCACGAGCTGCCGCCGAGGCACCACCAGCAGATCCAGCCGGAGCCCAGGCACCTGGCACGCCTACTTCTGCCACTACTACTCCAACTCTCCAGGAGACTTTGGCTCCGTTCATGAGTATGTACACCACCTTGGCTCAGGCAGGGTTGCTTCCCCTTGCTGTAGCCACATCCTAGGCCGGGGGAGGAGCACAGACTCCTGCCACCCGCAATCCTGAGTAGCGAGTGCAGGTTGAGCAGGCTCCAAGATTATTCCCGTACCGCTTGCAACGCTAGTTCAGCTCGAGGACGGGTCAGCTGCTTCAGAGGACGAGCAGCGGAGACTTGAGAGGTTCAAGAAGTATGATCCCCCAGTATTCAGTGGATTAGCATTAGACGATGCCTTGGGATTTCTAAAGGCGTGTCACAGTATTTTTCGCACTATTGGCATAGTGGAGTCCAGCGGGGTTTCTTTCACTACTTTTTAGCTTTGGGGAGCTACCTATGATTGGTGGCTCACTTATGAGATAGACAGTCCAGTCGAGGCTGCTTCCCTGACTTGGACCCAGTTCTCGGATATGTTTATGAGAGAGTTTGTCCGCCAGAATCTCAGGGACATATGGCACGTAGAGTTTGAGCATTTGCGCTAGGGTGCTATGAACGTTTTAGAGTATGCTATCCGTTATACCAAGTTGGCCAGGCATGCACCAGTGTTGGTTACTACAGTTCGGGAGAGAGTTTGCAGGTTCATTGAGGGTCTTATCCCACCCATCAAATCCAGCATGGTTCGAGAGTTAGAGATGGATATTCCTTATCAGCATATAGTGAGCATTACTAGGCGGATTGAGGGTATGCTCGCAAGGGAACGAGGGGAGAGGGAGGCCAAGAGGTCTTGAGAGTTGGGTCACTACTCTGGTGCCCGTACCCCATCAGCAGGTCATTATGGAAGAGGTTATGCGGGTTGCCCTGTCCATTCAGCTCTTCCAGCAGCCAACAGTGCTCCAGCTCCGCCTATACCTCAGGAGCCTTACTACGCACCTCTAGTTTCTAGCGCATCTCTTGTGCGGGGTGTTTCCGGAAGTCAGTCTAGCAGACCTGGCCCTAGATAGTCACAGTCGCCGCATCCTCCCAAAGCTTGTTTCGAGTGTGGTGATACATGCACATGGTGAGGGACTGCCCCAGACTTGGTAGAGGTGCATCTTCACAGACTGCTCAGCCACAACATGCTCCTCAGAGCCTTCAGGCCATGATCACAGCTCCAGCTGCTATCCTACCTGCCCAGCCGGCTAGGGGCGGAGGTCGGGGATATAGAGGTCACCCTCGAGAGAGGGGCTGGGCCAGATATTATGCTATTCTTGCTCGTACTGAGGCTGTTGCCTCCGACTCCGTCATTACAGGTATTATACTAGTTTGTCACTAAGAGGCATCAGTTCTATTCGATCCGGGCTGTACTTATTCTTATGTGTCTTCTTACTTTGCTTCTCATTTGGGTGTGCCTCGGGATTCTTTGAGTGCCCCCGTTTATGTTTATACTCCTGTGGGGGATTCTCTTATTGTAGACCACGTTTATCGGTCATGTTTGGTTACTATTCATGGTTTTGAGACCAGAGCGGATTTATTGGTACTTTGTATGGTTGATTTTGACATTATTTTGGGCATGGACTGGTTGTCTCCCCAGTTTGCTATTCTTAATTATCACGCCAAGACCGTGACACTGGCTATACCAGGTATTCTGCGTATTGAGTGGAGTGGTACTTTAGATCACACTCCCAGTAGAGTTATCTCTTTTCTTAAAGCTCAGCGCATGGTTTAGAAGGGGTGTGCCGTGTATTTAGCTTATGTGAGAGATGTTAGTGCTGATACCCCATCTGTTGATTCAGTTCCTGTGGTAAGGGATTATCCCGATGTGTTTTCAGCTGATCTTCTAGGCATGCCGCCTGATAGAGACATTGATTTTGGCATTGATCTGTTGCCGGGTATTCAACCCATTTCCATCCCTCCGTATCACATGGCTCCTCCTGAGTTGAAGGAGTTGAAGGATCAGTTACAGGAATTGCTGGGTAAGGGTTTTAGTTTACCCAGTGTTTCACCGTGGGTGCTCTTATATTGTTCGTGAAGAAGAAGGATGGTTCTATGCGTATGTGTATTGATTATCGCCAGCTGAACAAGGTTACAGTGAAGAACCGTTATCCTTTGCCTCGTATTGATGATGTGTTTGACCAGCTTCAGGGCGCACAGGTGTTTTCTAAGATTGACTTGCGCTCAGGTTACCATCAGTTGATAATTCAGGAGCCAGATATCCCAAAAGACTGCCTTCAGGACTCAGTATGCTCATTATGAGTTCCTTGTTATGTCATTTGGGCTGCCCCAACAACTTCCATGCATTTGATGCACCGTGTGTTCAGACCATATCTTGATTCATTCATTATTGTTTTTATTGATAATATTCTGCTATATGCTCGGAGTCGGGAAGATCATGAGCGGCATCTGAGGATCGTGCTTCAGACCTTGAGGGATAAGAAGTTATATGCAAAGTTCTCAAAATGTGAGTTTTGGATGAGTTCTGTGGCATTCTTAGGCCACGTGATTTCGAGTGAGGGTATTCGGGTGGATCCGAGGAAGATAGAGGTCGTACAGAGGTGGCCCAGGCCATCCTCAGCTACAGATATTCGCAGTTTCCTTGGTTTGGTGGGCTACTACCGTAGCTTCGTGGAGGGATTTTCATCGATTGTGGCCTCGATGACTAGATTGACCCAGAAGGGTGCCCCATTTCAGTGGATAGAGGAGTGTGACGCGAGCTTTCCGAAGCTCAAGACAACTTTGACTATAGCCCCAATTTTGATGTTGCCTACTGGTTCGGGGTCTTATACTGTCCATTGTGACACCTCGAGAGTTGGCCTTGGAGCGGTGTTGATGCAGGAAGGTAGGGTGATTGCCTACGCGTCCAGATAGTTGAAGATACATGAAAAGAATTACCCTATCCACGACCTTGAGTTAGCTACCATTATTCATGCCTTGAAGATCTGGCGTAATTATTTGTACGGTGTGCCTTGTGAGATCTATACTGACCATCGAAGCTTGTAGCACTTTCTCAAGCAAAAGGATCTAAATATGCATCAGAGGAGGTGGTTAGAGTTGCTGGAGGATTATGATATCATTATCCTGTAACACCCGAGCAAGCCAATGTGGTGGCGGATGCCTTGAGTCGCCGGGCGGAGAGTTTGGGGAGTTTGGCATATCTACCAGCTTCAAAAATTCCTATGGCGATAGATGTTCAGGCCTTAGCCAGCCAGTTTGTAAGATTGGATCTTTCGGAGCCCAGTCGGGTTCTATCTTGTGTGGTTTCCCGGTCTGCCTTATTTGATCGTATCAGGGAGAAGCAGTATGAAGATCCTCATTTGCTTGTCCTTAAGGACAAGGTTCAGCGTAGAGATGCCAGAGATGTGACCATCGGAGATGACAGGGTATTGAGGATGCAGGGCCGGATTTTATTCCTATGTGTACCACTTATTCATCAGAGCGGTTGGCGAAGATTTATATCCAGGAGATCGTCCGTCTATATGGTATTCGAGTTTCTATTATTTCAGACAGAGATACTCAATTTACACCGCGGTTCTGGAGAGCCGTACAGCAGAAGTTAGGCACTCGGGTGGAGTTGAGCACAACATTTCACCCCCAGACAGATGGACAGTCCGAGCACACTATTCAGATTCTGGAGGATATGCTCCGTGCATGTGTGATTGAGTTTCGAGGGTTTTGGGATCATTTCTTGCCATTGGCGGAGTTTGCTTACAACAATAGTTATCAGTCTATCATTCAGATGATGCCGTATGAGGCTTTATATGGTAGGAGGTGTAGATCTCCGGTGGGCTGGTTTGAGCCGGGTGAGGCCAGGCTATTTGGCACAGAGTTGGTTCAGGACACATTGGAGAAGGTTAAGATTATTTAGGATAGACTCCGTACAGCCCAGTCCAGACAGAAGAGCTACGCGGATAGGAAGGTCCGTGATGTTTCATATATGGTTGGTGAATGAGTTCTGCTTTGGGTTTCGCCTATGAAAGGCTTCATGAGGTTTGGGAAGAAAGGAAAGTTGAGTCCGAGGTTTATTGGCTCTTTTGAGATCTTGAGGCGAGTTGGGGAGGTTTCCTATGAGCTTGACTTACCTCCCAGTTTAGCCAGAGTCCTTCCGGTATTTCATGTTTCGATGCTCCGGAGGTATCACGGTAATCCGTCGCACGTGTTGGATTTCAGTTCAGTCCAGCTGGACAAGGGTCTATCCTATGTTGAGGAGCGTGTGGCTATATTGGACATGCAGATTAGAAAGTTAAGGTCAAAGAATATAGCTTCAGTAAAGGTTCAGTGGCAGGGTCGGCCGGCTGAGGAGGCGACCTGGGAGACCGAGCAGGATATGCGCAGCAGTTACCCTTATCTTTTCACTACTTCAGGTATGTTCTCTACGCTCGTTCGAGGATAAATGAATGTTTAAGTGTAGGAGGATGTGACAACCCGGCTGGTCGTCTTAAGAATTAACTCCCCTATCCCCTAGTAACTGCTTCCCCTAAGTTCATATCTGCTATTTTGGTTTTGCTGGGACGTTTGGTGTTGGGTTTCGGAGAGTTTTGGGACACTTAGTCCCTAAATGAGAGCTTAAGTGTTGAAAAATGATCCGTAGTCGGAACAGTGTGAAGAAGACCTCAGAATGGAAATCTGATGGTTCCATTAGCTCCGTCAGGTGATTTTGGGGTTGGGAGTGTGTTCGGAATGTAATTTGGAAGTCCGTAGCTCATTTAGGCTTGAAATGCCGAAGTTTGAATTTTGGAAGTTTTCGATCAGATAGTGAGTTTTTGATCCGGGGGTCGGATTGGAATTTCGGAAGTTGTAGTAGCCCTGTCATGTCATTTGGGATGTGTGCACAAAAATTCATGTCATTCGGACGTGTTTTGGTTAGGTTTTTGATCGAAAGTGTGTTTTGATGGAGATTGAAGTTCTTAGGCTCAAATCCTTGTTTAATTCGAGTTTCCGGCGTTGTTTTAGGTGGTTTAAGGATTGGTATAAGTTTGAATGGTGTTATGGGATATGTCCGTAGGTTTGGTTGAGGTCCTGGCGGCCTCGGGTGTGTTTCGGATGCTCAACGGAGCATTTTTGTGTCGCTAAAAATTGCAGAAAAAAAATTGAATTCAGTTGCTGCAGACTTTTCCACTTCGCGATCGCGGCCTCCCTCTCGCGTTCGCATAGCGTAATCTTGGGGGGAGGCAAGTTCCTTTATCGAGTTCGCATAACATCATCCGCGTTCACATACCTATGCCAGTTCGTTCTTCGCGTTCGAGAGCACTTTCACGCGTTCACGTAGAGCAGCTTTCGGACCTTAGCATTTTCCTTAATCGCGATCGCGTTACAGACCACGCGTTCGCGTAGCTTTAAAGTCCCAGGCCTTCGCGTTCGCATCCTACCTCGCGATCGCGAAGGGCATTTTTGACCCCTCGAGCTAATCTCCGCGTTCGCGATGCATTGAATGTCTGGACAGTATTTAACATTTCAAAACTGAGGGTTAGCCATTTTGATCTAAATACAAGCTTGGGAGCTCGGATTTGGGAGCAATTTTGAAGGTTTTTCAAGGGAAATGATTCTCTACGCCCATATGCTTAAAACCCACTAATCTAATCACGAATTCTTCCTTAATTTCGGATTTTTGAATGAAAAATGGGGAAAACTTCATAGGCCAAACTTTTGAGTTTTGAGTGGGTGTTTTACCTTCGATTTGGGAGATTTTTATATGGTTAGACTCGTGAGAGTACGAGAGTTTTGAAAATGTGAAAATTATCCGATTCCGAGATGTTGGCCTGAGGGACATTTTGGTCATTTTACCTAATTTTGCGTCTTGTCTTTGAATTTAATAGTAGAATCAGTTTCTTGATATTATTTACGATATGTAATTGAATTGAATAGATTTGAGCCATTTGGAGACGGATATTCGTGGTAAAAGTGTGATTTCGAGTTGATTTTGGAGCCGGTTCGAGGTAAGTGGCTTGTCTAACCGTGTGTGGGGGACCTTTCCCCTTAGGATTTGTTATTTGGTATTTGAGTGCCTTGTACGCGAGGTGACGAACGCGTACTCGAGCCAATTGTTGAAAATTCAGTTTTTACTTAAGATATTGAGACTGAGTTTCCTTCATATTTGCCTTATTTTACTTGCAATTATAACCTGTGTTAGATTTGAAAAGTATGTTTAGTTAATTCAACTTGCCTAATTGTTTAAGTTTCCTTGACTGTACTACGTGAAGCATGCTAGGCTAGTACTACATGTTGTTTGTCTTTTGTACTTCATTTCTGAGTATCTTCTGGTTGTAGTTGCACATTTATATTGGGACTACAAATGTGGGATTACGGTAGCTCCCCCATTGTTTGTTTACTTTGGGACTACGGGTTCGATTCCCGGTAGACCCCCCTGCACTTTTACTTTGGGACTACGGGTTCAATTCCCGGTAGACCCCCCTGCGCTTTACCTTTGGACTACGGGTTAGATTCCCGATAGATCCCCCTACACATTGATAGTTGGACTACGGGATGGTATCCCGGGAGATCCTTCAGATTCACACATATGATGGACTACAGGACGGTATCCCGGGAGATCCACTGGACAGTTGAGAAAAGGACTACAGGATGGTATCCTGGGAGATCCTCATTGTTATCATTGGTATTGAGTTGTACATATTCCGTGTTTATTCTGTCCTTTGTGTAGTTGTTATTTCCTTGTTTAACCTGTCTATTCTCACTACTGTACTCATTATTACTGGTACTTTTCATATTGTTAATTCATATTATGTTGTTTGACCTCATTAGGGCCCTGACCTTCCTCGTCACTACCCAACTGAGGTTAGTCTTGGCGCTTACTAAGTACCGCTGTGGTGTACTCATGCCCCTTCTGCACATGTTTTTCATGTGCAGATCCACGTACCTCCACTCAGGCGTACTATCCTCGAGGCGGAGAGATCTAGCGGAGACTTCGAGGTATATCTGCCGCATCTGCAGACCAGTAGTCTCTATTTTGTTCCAGCCCGAGAGATGAATTTCTAAGTAAAATTGTTTTTCTGAAATTATTAAGAAAACTGGAAAAGAAATTTAATTAAAAGCCCGTGGTATCGGGCACGTATTTTGGTTCCGGCACCCGATAAAAGTCTTATATATGGTTTAAGCGCTTCCTGTGAAATTTGGTTGAAAACGGACGTCGTTTGACATGTTTCAGACTTAAAATGGAAATTTGATGTTTTATGAAAACTTGGAAGAAATTATGAATTTTTAGGTTGAATTCGATGTATATGATGTTATTTTTTCGATTTGATCGCGCGGATAAGTCCGTATGATATTTTTGAGCTTGTGTGTATATTTAGTTTGGAGCCAAGAGGGCTCGGGTAAGTTTTGGATAGGTGTCAGAGTGAATTTTGAACTATGAAATTTTTTTTGGTGTTTCTGACCTGCAGGCTTCGCATTTGCGAAGCCTGGCTCGCAAATGCGATAATTGTATCGCAAATGCGAAAGCTAGACTCTCGCAAATGCGACATTTTTGTTCGCAAATGCGAAGTCCCCAATTGTGCCCATCGTTTGCAAATGCAAACTATTGTTCGCAATTCCCACAAATGGTCGGGGTTCGCAATTGCGAACCCCAGTTCGCAATTCCCATATTTGCAACCCAGCAATTTTTATAATTAGTGGTTTTTGAGTCATTTTTCACCCCATTTTCAAAACACAACTCCTTTGGGCGATTTTTCAAGAACAAGTTTCATTCCAAATCAATTGTAAGTCGATTTTTACTTAATTCCTTCAATCATTAACATCATTTGACATGTTTTGCACTTAAAATCAATGATTTTCATGGGTGAAATTGAGGGTTTTGGGTAGAACCTAGGTTTTCTAAAAATTGGGGATTTGGGCCTCAATTTGAGGTTCGATTTCAAAAAAAATTACATATTTGAGTTAGTGGGGGAATGGGTAACCAGGTTTTGGTTGGAACCTCGAGTTTTGACCATGTGGATCCGGGGGCAATTTTGGAATTTTGTGGAAAAACTTGGGAAAATCATTTTTATGCATTCAAAATAATTCATTTAGTGTTTATTAAAGTAATTGAGCCATTTTTATTAGATTCGAGCGGATTGGAGGTGGAATCGTGGGGTAAAGCGATAGTTGAGGTTTGAGTGGAATTCAAGGCATCAAGGTAAGCGTTTGGTTTAACCCTAGCTTGAGGGAATAAGAGTTGGGTCTTGTTTGCTACTTGTTAATTGATCGAGTACGATGTATAGGCATGGTGATGAGTATCTATACATTGGTGTCTAACATGACCGTGAGTCATTATTTGCAGATAGTTGGTTGTTGTTTTGCCTTCCATGCTTAATTGATGATTTCTATATGTTGTAAAGGCCTTGTGATAGAAATTGTGATCTTGAAACTTCGTGGAGCATTGGCTCGGCTCAAAATACAAATTGTGAAGGTGTAGGAGATAAGTAACTCCTTGAAGCTTGGGCTCAAGTGATATTGTGAAATACGAGATGAAAGTGAAAGAAAGAGAAGAGTTAATGATTTATTTCCCTTTTTGGGACGTTGTGGTTATTGATGTAGTACCCTTGCCGGGTTTTATTGGTTTTTTTGTGTACCCTCACCGAGGCTTCCATTCTTGTTTTATTTTTTCCCTTGCTCGTGTTTGTGATTGTTGACTGGGTGAGGAAGAGTGTTAAAGCATGAAGGGTGATGCCGTGCATTGAATAATATTTGTGGATCGAGTTGCGCACCGCAACAAAGCTGAATGATATGGATCGGGTTACGTGCCGCAACAATGCTAAATGATATGGATCGGGTTGAGCGCCGCAACAATGCTAAATGATATGGATCGGGTTGCATACCGAAATAATGGTGTATATGGATCGGGTTGCACGCCACAACAGTGTTGTTATATATTGGGATCGGGTTGCGCACCGCAACAATTATTGATACAAGTATGTTTATTTGGGTATTTGGTTCTTGTCCGCTTCCAAGCTGTCCTTAAATTGTTATTCTGGATATACTATTAATATTGTTATCTCCCCCAAGCATGCTACCCCTCCCATATTGTTTGCTCGTCTTGTATTTTCGATTCCGCTGTATGTGTATATGATTGCACAGGTTTATATGGTAGTCCAGTCTAGCCTCGTCATTACTTCGTCGGGGTTAGGCTAGACACTTACCGGCACATGGGGTCAGTTATGCTGATACTACACTCTGTGCTATTTGCACAGGTCCAGGTTTCGGGAAGCAACAATAATAGTTTTAGTACAAGAGCAGGCCTTCAGTCAATCGAGACACCGAGGTAGCCTTGCAGGCGTCCGTAGGCCCGACGTCTCCGCTATCCTTACATTAGACTGCCATCTCATTGTACTCGAGATAAACAGATTTATGTTTCTTTCAGACTTTGTATTTAGTACTTCTTAGATGTTCGTGAGAATGTGACTCCAGTTCTTGGGTGGAGATGCATGTTGGAATTTCGTATTTTATTCAGCTATCTAAATTTAAGACTTTCGCTTATGATTCTAATTTTGTTGCTTTTATTTTAATGTTGTTAATTATTAAAAAGAAACATGTGTTTAACGAAAAGTAATTAAGTTTGGCGTGCCTAGATCCTATTATTAGGCGCCATCACGACTCCCGAGGGTGGGAAATTCGGGTCGTGACAAGTTAGTATCAGTCTAGGTTATATAGGTCTCACAACTCACGGACAAACCTTGTAGAGTCTGAGTGATCGGTACAGAGACGTCTGTAGTTATCCCCAGTGGCTACAGAGTTAGGAAAAGTTTCACATTTGTTCTTTCTTGTCGTGCGGTTTTGTTACTCAATGCTAATTGAATTTTTACTCTGTTCTTTTGCAGATGGCAAGATCACGTGCTTCCTTATCGACTGATCAGTAGTTCGAGCCCCAGGCAGCTCTCGCTAGGGGCAAAGGACGAGGCCGTGCTAGAGGGCGAGGTATGAGCAGAGCTCAGCCCCAAGCATCAGCACAAGTGGCTGAGCCTCAGGTTGGCTTTGACGAGGAGGTTTCGGCCCCAGTCGCAGCAGTTCCAGTGGGCCCAACTCAGGTCCCAGAGGGGTTTATTGCAACCCCAATTCTTTGGGACACTCTGGTCCGGTTGGTGGGACTCATGGAGAGTGTTACCCAAGAAGAATTGCTTCCTGTAGCACCAGCCACTTCTCAGGCCGGAGGAGGAGCCCAGACTCCTACTGCACGTACTCCAGAGCAGGTAGCTCCCCAGGGTCAGGTTCAATGGTTCAGACAGCCATGGCAGTTCAGTCGGGGGTAGTTGCTCAGACCGGCGATGGCGGGGCTATATCCGCAGATGCTTTGTGGAGGCTGGACAGGTTCACCAAGCTCTTCACTACTACATTCAGCGGTGCTTCTTCTGAGGACCCTCAGGATTTCTTATATAGTTGCCACGAGGTTCTTCGGAACATGGGTATTATTGAGTCCAATGGAGTTTATTTTGCTGCATTTCGCCTATCTGGATCCACCAAGACTTGGTGGAGGGATTTCTGTTTAGCTAGACCAACAGGGTCGCTGTCTTTGACTTGGGATCAGTTTTTAGAGTTGTTCCTGGAAAAGTTTCTCCCCGTTACTCAGAGGGATGCTTATCGGAGGCAGTTTGAGCGCCTCTAGTAGGGTTCTATGGCGGTCACTCAGTATGAGACCAGGTTCATTGATCTAGCTCGCCATGCTCTTGTCATACTTACCATTGAGAGAGAGAGGTGAGGAGATTTATTGATGGTTTGATTCAGCCGATTCGTCTCCAGAAGGCTAGGGAGACTGGTAGTGAGATCATCTTTCAGGAGGCGGCCAATGTGGCCGACCGAGTTGAGATGGTCCTGTCACAGGGAGGTGGTCACGGGGGAGACAAGAGAGCTCGTCATTCTGGTAGATTCAGTGGTACCTCGTCTGTAGGTAGAGATTCATATGGTAGGGGACATCCTCCTGGGCCCTTTCAGTCGGCCCTTCAGGTTTCTCACAACACATCAGGTGGCCGTGGTTCTTAGGCACACTATTTTGATCAGCAGTCATTTAGTGCACTGCCAACTCCTATCAGCGCACCACCACTTTAGAGTTTCCGTGGAGGTCATTCAGGCCGCCAAGGCCAGCCACAGCTTCCTCAGCCACATTGTTTGGATTGATGTTATGAGTGTGGTAAGTATAGTCATATCAGGAGGGCTTGACTGAGATTGAGTGGTACTCAGTCGTAGCAGCAGGATCCCCGTCCTATGATTCAGGCACCAGATGCCCCACAGCCAGCCAAAGGTGGAGGTAGAGGTCATAGAGGTGGAGGTAGATGTCATAGAGGTGGAGCTCAGACCGCCAGTGGCGGAGGTCAGCTAGCAATAGATTGACCTAGGGATACATCTTAGGGTAGTGGGGCCCAACCCCATTGTTATGATCTTCAGGCCAGGCCTGAGGGTGAGGCTTCAAATATGGTCATCAAAGGTACGGTTCTGGTTGGTAATCGAGATGCTTCAATACTATTTGATCCAGGGTCTACGTATTCATATGTTTCACCTTATTTCGCACCATGCTTGGTCATGCCTAGTGATGCTTTGGGTATTCCTGTATATGTGTCTACACTGGTGGGTGACTCTCTCGTCGTCGACCGAGTCCATCGTTCGTGTGTTGTAGTGATTGGGGGTCTGGAGACCCGTGTAGACTTGTTGCTCTTAGATATGGTTGACTTCGATATCATTCTGGGTATAGATTGGTTATCACCCTATCACGCTATCTGGGACTGCCATGCCAAGACTGTGACCTTACCATTGCTGGGCATGCCTCGTTTAGAGTGGAAAGACACTCCGGGTTATTCTTCCCGCAACGTCATTTCTTACGTGAAGGCTCGACGCATGGTCGAGAAGGGGTGTCGGGCCTATTTGGCTTATGTTCGTGATTCCAGTGCTGAGGTCCCTCCTATAGATTCTGTGCCTATTGTCCGGGAGTTTCCAGATGTTTTTCCTTCAGACCTGCCGGGTATGCTACCCGACAGGGACATTGATTTCTGTATTGATTTGACTTCGGGCACCCAGCCTATTTCTATCCCGCCATATTGTATGGCCACGCTGGAGCTGAAGGAGTTAAAGGACTAGTTGCAGGATTTGCTAGGGAAGGGTTTCATTAGACCCTGTGTTTCGCCTTGCGGTGCGCCAGTGTTATTTGTGAAGAAGAAGGATGGATCAATGAGAATGTGCATAGATTATCGGCAATTGAACAAAGTAACGATTAAGAATAAGTATCCACTACCGAGGATTGATGACTTGTTCGACCAACTTCAGGGTGCCAGGGTATTCTCCAAGATTGACTTACGATCTGGCTACCATCAGTTGAGGATTAGGGCAGCTGATGTCCTTAAGACAGCTTTCCGTACTCGGTATGGGAATTATGAGTTCTTGGTCATGTCATTTGGGTGGACCAATGCCCCAGCAACATTTATGGAGTTGATGAACCAACTATTCAGGCCATATTTGGACATGTTCGTGATAGTCTTTATTGATGATATTTTGGTGTGCTCCCACAGCCAGGAGGAGAACGAGCAACACCTTAGAGTGGTTCTTCAGACTCTGAGGGATAGTCAGTTATATTTCAAGTTCTCCAAGTGTGAGTTCTGGCTGAGTTCAGTAGCATTTCTGTGTCACGTTGTATCAGCAGAGGGTATTTAGGTGGACCCGAAGAAGATTGAGGCAGTTAAGAACTGGCCTAGACCAGCATCAGCTACAGAGATTCGGAGTTTCTTGGGATTGGCAGGCTACTACCGTCGGTTTGTGGATGGGTTTTCATCTATTGCAGCCCCGATAACTAGGTTGACCCAGAAGGGTGCCCAGTTCAGATGGTCAAAGTGTGAGGCAAGCTTTTAGAAGCTCAAGACAGCTCTGACTACGACACTGGTATTGGTTTTGCCCACAGGATCAGGGCCTTATACAGTCTATTGTGATGCTTCCCGTATTGGGCTTGGTGTAGTGCTGATGCAGGGTGGCAAGGTTATTACCTATGCTTCGAGGTAGTTGAAGATTCATGAGAAGAACTATCTAGTGCATGATTTAGAGTTGGCAGCTATTGTTCATGCCTTGAAGATTTGGAGGCACTATTTGTATGGTGTGGCATGTGAGGTGTTCACTGACCATAAGAGTCTTCATTACTTGTTCAAGCATAAGGAATTGAATTTGAGGCAGATGAGGTGGTTGGAGTTGTTGAAAGACTATGATGTCACCATTTTATATCACCCGGGAAAGGCCACTGTGGTGGCCGATGCTTTGAGTAGGAAGTCAGCCAGTATGGGAAGTCTTGCATATATTCCAGTCAGTTAGAGGCCGCTTGCTTTGGATGTTCAGGCCTTAGCCAATCAGTTCGTGAGCCTGGATGTTTCTGAGCCCAGTTGTGTGTTGGCTTGCACGGTCGCTCATTCTTCATTATTGGAGCATATCCGTGATCGGCAGTTTTGATGACCCCCATTTATGTGTCCTTAGAGACACAGTGCAGCGCGGAGGCGCCAGGCATGTTACTTTAGATACGGATGGAATTTTGAGTTTGCAGGGGCGAGTTTGTGTGCCCAATGTGGATGGACTTCGAGAGTTGATCTTAGAGGAGGCCCATAGTTATCGGTACTCTATTCATCCAAGCATTGCGAAGATGTGTTAGGATTTACGGCAGCATTATTGGTGGCATAGAATGAAAAAGGATATTTTAGCATATGTGGCTCGTTGTTTGAACTGTCAGCAGGTTAAGTACGAGCATTAGAGGCTTGGTTGTTTGTTTCAGAGGATTGAGCTTCCCAAGTGGAAGTGGGAGAGGATGACTATGGACTTCGTTACCGGACTTCTGTTGACTCAGAAGATGTTCGATGTAGTTTGGGTCATTGTGGATAGGCTGATCAAGTTAGCGCATTTCATTCCTGTGTCAGTCTCCTATTCATCCGAGAGATTAGCTGAGATTTATATCCGGGAGATTGTTCGTCTTCATGGTGTGCCGGCATCTATCATTTTGGACCGGGATACGCAGTTTACCTCGCGCTTCTAGAGAGCAGTTCAGCGAGAGTTGGGCATATGGGTCGAGTTGAGAATAGCATTTCATCCCCAGACGAACGGTCTGTCCGAGCGGACTATTCAGATTTTTGAGGATATGCTCCGGGCTTGTGTTATTGAGTTTGGAGGTTCATGGGATCAGTTCTTGCCTTTAGCGGAGTTTGCCTACAACAATAGCTACCAGTCGAGCATCCAAATGGATCCTTATGAGGCCTTATATGGCAGGCGGTGTTGGTCTCCAGTTGGATGGTTTGAGCCGGGAGAGGCTCGGTTGATAGGTACGGATTTGGTTCAGGAGGCCTTGGACAAGGTCAAGATCATTCTAGATAGGCTTTGTTTGGCTCATTCCAGGCAAAAGAGTTATGCAGATCGTAAGGTTCGAGATGTAACTTTTATGGTCGGTGAGCGAGTATTGCTCCGAGTGTCGCCTATGAAGGACGTGATGAGATTTGGGAAGAAGGGCAAGCTTAGCCATAGATTCACCGGTCCGATTGAGATTCTTGATCGAGTAGCAGAGGTGGCTTATAAACTTGCATTGTCGCCTAGCTTATCAGCGGTGCATCCAATTTTTCATGTATCCATGCTTCGGAGGTATCATGGAGATCCAGCCCACGTCTTAGATTTCAGCACTGTCCAGTTGGACAAGGACTTGTCTTATGAGGAGGAGCCGGTAGCTATTCTAGACCGGCGGGTTCGTCAGTTGATATCCAAGAGTTTTCCTTTGATTTGTGTTTAGTGTAGAGGTTAGCCTCCTGAGGCATCGACCTGGGAGTCCGAGTCTGATATGCGGAGCCGCTATCCCCACCTTTTTCCCGACTCAGGTACTTCTTTCTTTTGTCCCTTCGAGGACAAACGATTGTTTTAGAGGTGGAGAATGTGATGACCCAAAGGGGTCATCACCTGTTTTCCTATTTATTCCATGCTTCCAAGGCCTTGAAAACCTCATTTTAGTTGCCTCGATTTGCATGCGCAGTCCCGGCGTGTAGCCAAAAAGCCTAAATGTGAAATTCTGTGAAAAATGCTAAAATTTGGCATTAAAATGAATAAGTTTAACTTTGGTCAACATTTTGGATAAACAGACTCGAACCCATGATTTTATAGTCCTAGAGGGTTCGCAAAAAAATATGGGACTCGAGCGTATACCCGAAATCGAATTCCGAGGACCCAAGCACGAGAAATTAATTTTTGAGTAAAATTTTTTTTCTGAAATTATAAAGGAAATTGGAAATAAAATATGATTAAAAGACTGCGGTATCGGGCCAGTATTTTGGTTCCGGCACCCGGTACAAATCTTATATATGGTTTAAGTGCTTTCTGTGAAATTTTGTTAAAAACGAACGTCGTTTGATGTGTTTCGGACTTAAAATAGAAATTTGATGTTTTATGAAAACTTGGAAGAAATTATGAATTTTTAGGTTGAATTCGATGTATATGATGTTATTTTGGCGATTTGATCACGCGGATAAGTCTGTAGGATGTTTTTGAGGTTCTGTGCATATTTGGTTTGGAGCCCCGATGTCACAACCCAAAATCCACTAAGGGTCGTGGTGGCGCCGGACACTGCTGTCACGCAAGCCAGCCAAATTACTTAATCAAAATCTTGTTTTAATACTTTTGAAATCTAGGATTTTCCTTCCAATTTAGAAATTTTAAAGAATATAGTCTTAAATCAAATTGAAATGATAAGCAGTTAATACAATACTTCAAACCATCCCAGAACCCTGTGTCACAAGTGCATGAGCATCTACTGATAATAGAATAAAATATAACATCTGTCCGGAATATAGTGGACAGGAAGTAAATACAGTACACTGGAAGGGACTGCTCGAGCTACGGTTGTCTTGAATGATGCAGCTCACCTAGTCCCAGAATCATCCGTGCTGCTATGCAAAGTAGGCCACTGGAGTTACATATATATGTGCAACAAAAATGCACAGAAGTGTAGTATGAGTACCTAAATAACATATGCTCAATGAGTATCCCGCCTAATCAGGAAGAAGTAGAGACGAGATGGTCAACTTCGACACTTACTAGAGGTAAATTAACAATATACTAAAAATGTTAGGAAATCATGGATTTATATAGCAGTTCGAATTCACGAAGCCAGAAAAATAGGTAAACACCTTCAACGAATAATCAAGGATTTTCAAGGTTTACTCTTCATTATCTTATCAATTTATATCAAACCACGAAGGGCAATTTCACATTTAAAAATCTCAAGTGACAATATAACATGTGCAAATAACACCGAGGCGACGGCCCGATCCAATAGAAATAAACTGTGCAGTTGCCAAGGGTTGATGATGCGCCTATAGATACATCTATTTAATCTGCCGAGGCGTTCGGCCCATACCAAAATACACACATAGAGATGTTCAATCAAGAAGCCAACATGGGGCAATTATTCATAGAAAGCTATTTCTCTTTTAACAATATAAGAAAGGGAAGTTTAGATCTTGTTAGAAATTCATTTACTATTTTGATGTGGTTTAAGCAATTCAACTATCCATAAGATTACAAATATTCAAAGTATGGCACGCTTTTGGGTCCTAGACTACCCGGACAATAGCATAATAGTATCTACGCACGGACTCTCGTCACCTCGTGCGTACGTAGCCCCTACAAATAGGAGCACATAATAATTGGTTTCACCTATGGGGACAATTCCCTCTTACAAGGTTAGAAATGAGACTCACCTCGCTTCGAACATCCATAACCGGCATTCCACCGCCTTCCGAGGACTCTACTTGATGCACCACGCTCCAAAACTAGCCAACGGTTACGCAAATCCATTAATATATGCTCAAATATTCATTACAATCTAATTTATAGCAATTCCTAACTCTGATCGAGAAGTCGACAAAAATGCCCTCGGGCCCACGTGCCCGAATTCCAAAATTTTTCGAAGATAAACTTTACCCATAAACTCACGAACTCAAATATATGATTTTCTCTAAATTTCAAACCTAAAATCGTGGTCAAATTCCAAGAACAATAATTTTCTAGGTCTTCCCTCAAACCACAAGTTTTTTTAAAATTTTCATGCTCAAATCCATACATAGTTGATGTATTTAACTCATAATAGGTGGGGATATCTTACCTTGTCATTGATGACGAAAATCCTCTCTTGAAGCTCCCCCAAAAATCGCCCAAGCCAAGAAAATGTGTGAAGAAATGGCAAAAATCCCGATTTTAAACAATCATTCTGCCCCAGCATTTTTTGCACCTGCGGTCCAATGACAGCTTCTACAATTCCGCAGGTGTGGTTACAATGCTGCATCTGCGGTCTCCCCTGGGCCGCCCCCTTTTCGCTTCTATGATAGCACCTCCGTAGATGCGGTCCCGCTTCTGCGGAACATTGACCGCATCTGCGGTCCGCTCCAGCTACCTCTCATTTCGCATCTGTGACCACTCTACCGTAGGTGCGGTCGTGCATTTGCGGAAACATGAACGCATCTGCGGTCCCTTCTCTCCTTAGTCCAAATCCGCTTCTGCGGCTCCCTTTTCACTTCTGCGGCTAGCCCACCGCAGAAGCGAAAATACCAGCAACCAAATCCTTCAGCTCTCTTTCGAATTCCAAATTCGATCCATTAACCATCCAGAATACACCCGAAGCCCCCGGGACCCCAACCAATCCCAAAACACATTACGGACCCGCTCGAGGCTTCAAATCACATCAAAGAATGCTAAAATCATCAATCGACCTCCAATCCAAGCTTTATGAATCTTGAAATTTCCATCTTCTATTTCCGACGTTTAAACCTATTAAATCAAGTCTAATCGACCTCAAATTTTGCGCACAAGTCATATTCAACATTGCGGACCTACTCTAACTTTCAGAATCAGATTTCGTCCCCGATATCAAAAAGTCCACCTTCGTTCAAACTTCTTAAAAACCTTCAAATTTCTATCTTTAGCCAAATGGCTCCAAAATGACTTATGGATCTCCGAATTCACTCTCGATCGTGCTTCCAACTCCAGAATCACCATACGAAGCTATTCACAGTCTCGAAATCCCAAACGGACATCGATAACACAGAAATACGCTTCAAGCCAAACTTATGAAATTTCTTCTAAAATGCTAACTTCCACAATAGGTGCCAGAACGCTCCCGGGTTATCCAAAACCCAATCCGGTCATACGCCCAAGTCCGAAATAATCATACAAATCTGCTGGAACCTTCAGATCCCGATTCCGAGGTCGTTTACTCAAAAATCCAATCCTAATTCATTCTTTCAACTTTAAGCTTCCAAGATAAGAATTCTCTTTCCAAATCAACTCTGAACTTCCCGAAATTCAATTTCAGCCATGCGTACAAGTCATAATACCTGAAATGAAGCTTCTCATGGCCTTAGACTGCTTAACGGAGCGGTAGGACTCAAAACGACCAGTCGGGTCGTTACATTCTCTCCCATTTAAACATATGGACGCCCTCGAACGTGCTGAGAATTACACTAAAGTAGTCTGAAATCGTTGTTTAACTTCTCATGCACCTTCCCATGCCACCACAACTCAGTTGAGCACATCAGCTCGATCAATTCTAAAGATATTCCCTTTCGTTCAAGAAAATAAGCCTTAGAGCCCAATTCCAACATCCGGGATTCTCTGCCCGACCTGTTTCCCACATAGGATCACCATATGAATTACTACACGCTGTACCCAAACATGACTACATACCTTAGCTGAATTCACACCTTGCATCACTTTACTCACCGGGCCCCAATAACATTTTCTGATCAACATAGTCAAAATCCTCTTAATCTGATGCTCCCATTGCACCCCATGACATACGCAGGTCTTACTCTAACCTTTACAATGCCGACACAATGAAAGAGATGCGCGGAAATTCATAATCAATCACCAAGTCAACCAATCATTGAGTTTATACTTCTGACAAGAAGATTTACTACATTCTAAACAAAATAATGATCTTTTCTCTTTAATATATTCCATACAGTCAGATTGCCCCGAATCCTGAATCCAATGATCTCGTCTCACCCAGTACGAACTGTTTAGGCAATAAGCCACCTCGACATGACCAAAAGTCCCATATGATGCTACAATGTGCCAATAGGCCACCAATTCGAACGCGATACAAAAGGAAAATGAACTCTAGAAGGAATTACCTAATTCACGCAGTAATACAAACTTTCCTTAGAAAATAGGAAGCAAGGCACACAAAATAGCCTATAGAAAACTATACTCAACATCACACTACGGCGTGCAACCCTATCCACACGTAGATATCACATAAGGAGATGCACCTCGAGCCAAATTTGCTCATTACAACAAAATACCGAATATCGGTCATAAGCATGCTAAATGCATAATAACATCCCTGAGGGAACATATAGCGCCATAAGCTACAAAACTCAAGAACAACTGAGGTGCGATCTACGATCTGAATCTAAAGAGCCATCTTGCTCATAATACATCATTCCTACGCGGATCCTCAACACATAAGCAATTATCAAGTCATCTCACAACTCATATGGCGCAATGCATCACTATACGAAATACCTGACAATGCAATAAACCCCGACTACTCCATAAGGAGCGCATTACTGAAATGAATACATCTGGCCTGACATAGAGCCCAAATTCATATTTAAACCCATCCACCAACCTCGAGACGATCCTGATCATATCAAACTAAGCCAATAACCTTTCAAAGGTCCATATTAATTTCCATCTTCTCATAATACACAAGGACAACCATCATAACCGAAGTACTACTCCAGAGTCCACAACTCAGTAACTGAGTGTTCTCCAGGCATATATCCTCAACTTATCGATATCATCACAAATCTTCATACTTGGTTTAATTTCTTCAATCAATCAAGTGACTACATGCCACACTTATACGATCTTCCTGTGGTACTCGCTCCCACAGCCTTCTGAAACACATAACAGGTCCACACATCCAAACCACCGGCCGCACTAAAGCTGAAAAGTGATCAATAATCCCTAACCAGGATGCAAAGCCCTTTTCAGAAAACACCGATCTCAAGTGACACTGAAGACAATACCATTCACTTTAAACATCGAAACTCCTTTCGTGGTCATCCGATCTCGCGACATCCTTGTCAACACCGAGCTGCAACTTTGGTCTTTACTTCAAATTCCATACTAGTCACTGCACCCAACATGCCAATGTATGATAAAACATAACCCTTATCATAACCCGAAACTTCTAATTGGTCAACACTTCATCACATAAAAGCTTTTCACTGAACTCACTTTAAGAGAAACATAGCAACACACAGGTAAATTCTTATAACCATGGAAATACATAAGTCTCCAAGTAGTGGTCTAATTCACCATAGCCCTTCCAAAATCCACTTCCATATAACAAGCCATAACAGTAGGATGCTTCAGAATAATATCAATTACGGCGATTGACAAGCCTCACACACACCGCCACAGATTACTTGCACATCTTAATCACGCTGAAAGAGCTGATCTCTACCACCAACATGCCAACTAAATTATGGATAAACAATCTATCTACTTTTGATTCACCCCGATTGCCTTAGAAATAATACTAATTACATTCAACCCATAACATACTCCATCTGCACTCATCTCGAGTGACCTTGAATAACGAGACCATGCTGTCTCAAATCTCACGAACTGTCTCATTCTCTCAAATACGCTACCACAAGTTAAAATATCATAGAAAATTTTGGGCACCTCATCCTAAGCTGCTACAAAGCTTGATTCTTAACTGTACTTATAGGCTTGACATCATTAGGTATCACACTTTATCTTTTAATTTTCACTAGAACCGGTGTGGACAGCCACCCGCTCTGACTTGGCCCCGAATATAATCAATTCCATAAATCTTCTAGCATATGGATGCCCTATTGGTGAAGCATCTGGCAGAATCACTTCCCTTGGAACACGCATCTCGACAAAGCACAATCCTGAATCCTCCTCCAACTCTGAACATGGGTCAATAAGGCCAACGATAGCCCACCTTTAGTACTTCCTTAGCTTAAATTACCACTTATGGTCCTTTCCCGTACCTGAAATAGCCCATCGATATGCTAATAGCCCAAAAATCTCGCAAGTAGTTAACGATGCAACCAAATCATAAGCGGTGGGACTCTCCCACTTAGCATGAAGCCATCATATCACAAATCTGGAATTCACCCATCCTGATTATGTCTTATTGACATAACCTCACGCATTCAACCGCCAAAGCTCTCGAAATCTTTCTGTAAAACCCCTTCTTATATTCTGATTCCTCAAACATATTTGCACAACCGATTTCTTTGCTATATAACCGATAGAATTCTTCGCAGAAGCCTCACCAACCACACGACCGCTAACCTATGCACTTGGGTAACCCACCCATACAAGCTTTCCCCGGTATCTTCCAACACCGTTGCACGGGGTATGATCACTACGACATCAATAACCCCTCCTCAATCTGAGCTCACTCTCCATTGCACATGACCATTCACCCCTCGTGGACATCATTTAAATGTGCAGCAACATCCTTACAATTCAAAGTTATGTTGCATCCTTCTTCACTTAAGCGGCTCCTTTCTGTTATATTAAATCTCCTGCCGCATGATAGCCCATACTTCTAATTAATTCCGTAGGCTTCAGTCGCCAGCCACTAAAATCCCAAATCATTCCAAACTCTCCTTAAGGTAGGTGGTCATCCCACTACAAAGCATATATGCGGCTCTGCCACTCTCCCACTTTGGTGGAACTCATCCCCTTAATCGACTACTCGACCTTTGCTTCATATACCTGGCCTTTTTATAATTTTGAACATCGCCCGGTGCTTCCCACATGTCCTTCCTTGTCCTTTGATATTCAGTGGCTGCCTTAAATAAAATCTAACTTTGTGGCACTTGAACCCACAATTGCTGCTAACTTTAAACCTTTCCAAAGGTTATCTTTACCGAATTGTCAATATTAGAAATACTGATTCAATCCTGAACTATCGCACCATGCGATATATGACAGTTGTGCCTCCAATTCTATCTCACAATATCTTTCCCCAAAGGCGAATTGTAGTAGATCATAACATCAATAAACTTAGTACATTCAATTAGGACAACAACATCCCATCATAAAAGGAGACTCTACAACACTTGCAAATATCAAGTCTCATTACTTTCATCAGCCCACCTCTGACCCTCCTTAGTTCGATTGTCTTTCCCCTCCGCGGAATAAAATACTGAATCTCTTGATTATGTACCGAGTAAACCCCCCTTCAAGTCATTCACTACCCCGACACGTGGGCAAAACATCCTACCATCATATCATTACTATGCAACATTCGTTCATAAGCATCATGGCAATGTGTGCCTAACCGTAGAGCTCTCAAAAGTACCATTACTGAGCTGAAACATTAGAATATCCTTCCATAAGGTGATGATAATAATCCAGTCAACTACACCGGGAGAAACATCCCGTATCACATCTGTAGTACCATTACGGTTCTTTAATTCTCGATTTATAACAATCACTACACGTTGAATAAGATTGAGTAGGAAGAAACAAAGGCATAAGCCTCACAGGAATCGAATCGCATGATAAGGAATCAAAAAGGGAAGTACTCCTAACTGTCCTGCAGCCTCCCGAGGATAAGCCCAGACGTCTCTGTACCGATCCACGAGACTCTACTAGACATGCTCATAACTCATGAGACCCTAGGAACCTAGTGCTCTATTACCATGTTGTCACGACCCAAAATCCACTAAGGGTCGTGGTGGCGCCGGACACTGTTGTCAGGCAAGCTAACCAAATTACTTAATCAAAATCTCGTTTTAATAATTTTGAAATCTAGGATTTTCCTTCCAATTTAAAATTTTTAAAGAATATAGTCTCAAATCAAATTTAAATGATAAGCAGTTAATACAATACTTCAAACCATCCCAGAACCCGGTGTCACAAGTGCATGAGCATCTACTGATAAGAGAATAAAATACAACATCTGTCTGGAATACAATGGACAGGAAGTAAATATAGTACACTGAAAGGGACTACTCTAGCTGCGGCCATCTCGAATGATGCAACTCACCTAGTCCCAGAATCATCCATGCTGCTACGCCCAGTAGGCTACTGGAGTTACATATATCTGTGCAATAAAAATCCACAGAAGTGTAGTATGAGTACGTAAACAACGTGTACTCAATGAGTATCCGCCTAATCTCGAATAATTAGAGACGCGATGGTCAACTTTGACACTTACTAGAGGTCAATTAACAATATACTAAAAAATATGAGGAAATCATGGATTTATATAGCAGTTCTAATTCACGAAGCCAGAAAAATAAGTAAACACCTTCAACAAATATTCAAGGATTTTCAAGGTTTACTCTTCATTATTTTACCAATTTATATCAAGCCACGAAGGGCAATTTCACATTTAAAAATCGCAAGCGACAATATAACATGCGCAAATAATACCGAGGCGATGACCCGACCCAACAGAACTAAAATATGCACTTGCCGAGGGTTGACGGCAAGCCTATAGATGCATCTATTTAATCTGCTGAGACGTTCGGCCCGTTCCAAAATAAACTCATAGAGACATTCAATCAAGAAGCCAACATGGGGAAATTATTCAAGGAAAGCTAGTTCTCTTTTAACAATATAAGAAAGTGAGGTTTAGATCTTGTTAGAAATTCATTTACTATTTTGATTTGGTTTAAGCAATTCAACTATCCATAATATTACAAATATTCAAAGTATAGCATGCTTTTGGGTCCTAGACTACCCGGACAATAGCATAATAGTAGCTACGCATGGACTCTTATCACCTCGTGCGTACGTAGACCCCACAAATAGGAGCACATAATCAATTGTTTCACCTAAGGGGACAATTCCCTCTTACAAGGTTAGAAAGGAGACTCACCTCGCTTCGAAGATCCATAACCAGCATTCCACGCCCTTCCGAGGACTCTACTTGATGCACCACGCTCCAGAACTAGCCAACGGTTCTGCAAATCCATTAATATATGCTCAAATATTCATTACAATCTAATTTATAGCAATTCCAACCTCCGATCGAAAAGTTGACAAAAATGCCCTCAGGCCCACGTGCCCGGATTCCGAAATTTTTCGAAGATAAACTTCACCCATAAACTCACGAACTCAAATATACGATTTTCTCTAAATTTTAAACCCAAAATCGTGGTCAAATTCCAAGAACAATAATTTTCTAGGTCTTCCCTTAAATCCAAGTTTTTCTAATAATTTCATGCTCAAATCCATACATAATTGATGTATTTAACTCATAATAGGTGGGGATATCTTACCTTGTCATTGATGATGAAAATCCTCTCTTGAAGCTCCCCCTAAAATCGCCCAAGCCAAGAAAATGTGTGAAGAAATGGCAAAAATCCCGATTTTAAACAATCATTCTGCCCCAACATTTTTCTCACCTGCTGTCCAACGACCGCTTCTACTGTTCCACAGGTGCGGTTACAATGCTGCATCTACGGTCTCCCCTGGGCCTCCCCCTTATCGCTTCTGTGACAACACCTCTGCAGTTACAATGCTGCATCTGCGGTCCGCTCCACCTGCCCCTCATTCCGCATCTGCGATGTCACGACCTATTTTCCAAAATAGGTCATGATGGCGCCCGACACCATTTGTCAGGACAGCCTACGTGCAAGAATAATAAATTGCCATTTTCCCCCTTACCAAAGTCATTATAATAAAATCCTTTTTTTTCCAATTAAAGAAATAAACCAGTAAAGATCGATGAGATGTAAAGACAGTCATACAACACAAAAATAACGTCTACTACTGTGTGTGCCAGAACCTGGTGTCACAAGCTACGGGCCACTAGTAGAATATACATAACATGAACAATACCCTATCCTACTGTCTGAATCAGGATAGACAGAAATAACAAAAATACAAGGAAGACTTCTTCGGCTGCGGATTGGCAAGAAGGGAGTGCAGCTCACCGTAGAAGTCCCCGAAGCGCTCACTGATGTGCACCAGAGTGATGTCTAAATCCACCTGCCTCAAACCATGTACATTTAAGTACAAAAGTCTAGCATGAGTACATAAACAACATGTACCCAGTAAGTATACCATCTAATCTCTAATAAGTAGAGACGAGAGGTCGACGCGATACTTACTAAGGTCAAACATTATATATATATATATATATATATATATATATATATATATATATATATATATATATATATATATATATATATATATATATATATATATATATATA
>MU725170.1:43637-70428 GCA_026770625.1 Nicotiana glauca
GCCAAGAATTTCACAGCATCAAGTTTATAATATACCATGTGAGATAATGGCAAAACAAAGCATGTATAAGCTTTTCCACAACTGACATGCGCAAATAATACTGAGGCGATGGCCCGAATCAACAAAAATAAACCGTGCACTTCACGAGGGTCGACAGTGCGCCTATAGATGCGTCTATTCATACCGAGGCGATCGGCCTGATCCACAATTAAGAAGGAAATATCAAGTTCACACACATGACACATAAATAGTCAAAGATGCCAAATCAAACTCAAATAACTATAGAAACATGCTCATATCCCCTTTTTAAGTCTCTAGTACACACTAGGTGTTCACGAACATAAGAGTTATATTTAATAGGCAATTTATAGGTCCTAAGCTACCCGAACATTTAACATAGTAGTAGCTACTCACGGGCTCTCGTCACCTAACACGTGCATAGTCCCCGCATTTAGCAACAAATACTCAGACATAGATCCTAAGGGGACAATTCCCTCTTACGAGGTTAGAAAGGAGACTCACCGCGCTCCGAAACGCACTTTCGATATCAAGAATAAGCCCAAACGCTCAATTCATAGCCAAAGGAGCACCAACTAATTAAAATAAGCAAGAAGTAGTCAATAAGAGCTTACGAGGTTGAATTCTAATTGTTTAAACAATTTCCTAACCATAAATACGAGTTTCTTAAATTCCGACCCCGGGCCCACGTGCCCGGCTTCCAATATTTTTCAAAGGGAGTTGTTCTCTATCACCTAAGGATCATAAATATATGATTTCTAGTTCATTTCATAGTAAATTATAGGATTAAATCTTAGTTTTGGTTAAACCCTAGGTCTAACTCTAATCTCTTGAATTTTACCTAGTTTTAGTGTTAATTCTACCTAATGTTTATGTATTTGAACTAAAAATGAGTAGGGATTACTTACCTTGCAATGCTATGTGGAAACTCTCTCTTTGAAACCCCCAAAATCGCCCAAGTGTTGATGGAAATATGGAAGAAATGAACTTGAGCTCGTATTAAATGAGCTTCTGTCCCCAACGATTTTTGCTTATGCGGAGGAAATCCCGCTTCTGCGGAAAATGGCCGCTTTTGCAGCTTTTTGAAACTGGGCCTCTACCTCTTTTATGGTCTGGGGGCCGCATAGGCGCAATCGCTTATGCGATCCCAGGGCCGCTTCTGCGAAATAGAGGAAGCTGGGCCGGACTGCTTCTGCGGTCTAGGGTCGCAGTAACTGGACCCCTTCTGCAGTTTCCCAGGACTTGGTCCTTTCCGCTTCCGTGATGAGGCGACCGTTTCTATGGTCCAAGAACCGCAGAAGCGGTTATGATAGAAGCTAATGGTCTCATCTCAACAGGAATGAATGCTAAGCTACCCATGCTCTCCGCCTTCCTACTCAATGCATCCGCAATCGCATTTGCCTTGCCAGGATGATAAAGAATGGTAATGTCATAATCCTTTAGTAACTCAAGCCACCTGCGCTGCCTCAAATTAAGATCTCTCTGCTTGAACAAATGTTGCATGCTGAGATGGTCTGTATAAACCTCACATGGCACTCCATATAAGTAATGCCTCCATATCTTAAGAGCACGAACAATCGCCGCCAACTCTAGATTGTGCACAGGGTAATTTTTCTCATGAACCTTCAGTTGACGTGAAGTATATGCAATAACTCGGCCCTCCTGCATCAATACACACCCCAAGCCAACGCGAGAAGCGTCACAATACACTGTATACATCCCTGAATCGGAAGGCAATATAAGGACTGGTGCCGTAGTCAAGGCCGTCTTAAGCTTCTGGAAGTTCTCCTCACAATCATCAGACCAACAGAACGAGGCCCCCTTTTGGGTCAATCTGGTCAGAGGTGATGCAATAGATGAAAAGCCCTGCAGAAATCGCCGATAATAGCTTGCTAACCCCAAGAAGCTCCTGATCTCGATCACTGAAGTAGGACGTGGCCAACTCTGAACTGCCTCAATCTTCTTGGGATCCACCTTGATACGCTCTCCTGACAATATATGCACCAAGAATGCCACTGACTCTAGCCAAAACTCACACTTGGAGAATTTAGCATAAAGCTTCTGCTCTCGCAAGGTCTGAAGCACTACTCTCAAATGCTGCTCTTGTTCCCCTAGGCTACGTGAGTATATCAAGATGTCGTCAATGAAGACAATGACAAAAAGAATCAATATAGGGCCTGAGCACTCTGTTCATCAGATCCATAAATGCTGCTAGAGCATTAGTCAAGCCAAATGACATCAACAGGAACTCATAGTGGCCATATTTCGTCCTGAATGCGGTCTTCGGAACATCTGAATCCCGAATCTTCAGCTGATGATACCCTGACCTCAGGTGAATCTTAGAAAACACCCAGCACCCTGCAACTGATCGAACAAATCATCAATACGGGGCAATGGATACTTGTTCTTGATGGTGACTTTGTTCAACTGGCAGTAATCAATGCACATCCACATAGTCCCATCCTTTTTCTTCACGAATAGCACTGGTGCACCCCACGGCGATACACTGTGCCTAACAAATCCCTTTGCTAACAACTCCTCCAACTTCTCCTTCAGCTTCTTCAGCTCCTTAGGAGCCATACGGTATGGTGGGATAGATATAAGCTGAGTGCCTGGAGCCAGGTCAATACAAAAATCAATATCACGGTCCGGAGGCATGCCAGGAAGATCAGAAGGAAAAGCATCGGCGAACTCTCAGACTACTCGCACTGAATCAATCATCGGAGACTCTGCGGTGGTGTCTTGCACATAAGCTAGATAAGCCAAGCACCCCTTCTCCACCATGTGTTGAGCCTTTGGGAAAGAAATGACCCTCCTAGGCGTATCAACTGTGGAACCCTTCCACTCCAATCTCGGCAACCCTGGCATCGCTAGAGAAACAGTCTTCGCATGGCAATCTAGAACAACGTGATATGGAGATAACCAATCCATGCCAAGGATAACCTCAAAGTCGATCATATCGAGTAACATGAGATCTGCTCTAGTCTCAATACCACAGAAAGTAACCACACAAGACCGGTAGACCCGGTTCACAACCACAGAATCACCCACCGGAGTGGACACATGAACATGAATACCCAAGGGCTCAGGAAAAATAGCCATGAAACGAGCAAACAGTGATGATACATAAGAATAAGTGGACCCTGGATCAAATAATACCGATGCATCCCTACCGCTGATGGAGATAATACCTGTGATGACAGCATCTGAGGCCAATGCATCCGGCCTGGCCGAGAGAGCGTAGAATCTAGCTGGAGCACCGGCTGTCTGGCCTCCACCTGACTGAAGAGTAGCTGGTTGACCTCTCCCTATCTGACCTCAACCTCTGGATCTGCCTCTGCCGCTCTACCCTCCACGTCTAGATGGATGGGCCACTGGTGCTGTAGTCGTGGGCTGCTTCCCTTGCTGTACTGCCTTGCCCCTAAGCCTGGGGCAGTATCTCCTTATGTGGCCTGGGTCACCACACTCAAAACAACATGGTGCGGCGGCCTGCTGCCCTGACGACTGTCCCTGATGACTCGTAGATCCCATGGGAGGAGCTTGGATAGCCGCTGGATGATATGAAGTCTCTGACATAGCACTGAAGTAGGGACCAGAAGAACCTTGAGGACCTGAATACCCACTGAAAGAACCTTGAATAGCTGGCGGGCGGTAGGAACTCTCTGGCATGGCACTGAAATAGGGGCGTGCTGGAGCACCCCGGGCGGGAGGTGGTGGTGCTGAAGATGGGGGCCTACTGGGCTGACCCCTCCTATACTGACCTCTGCCCCTAGCTGGGGCACCTCTGAACTCTCCAAGGAATCTGGCTCTCTTTTCCTGCTGTATCTGCTCCCTACCCCTCTAACGATATCCCTTAATCCGGCGAGCAATCTCGACCACAAGCTGATACTCTGTACCCATCTCCACCTCTCGGGCCATACCCGATCGAATACTTGGCTGCAATCCGGCGACAAACCTCCTCACTCTCTCCGCATCTGTAGGAAGTATCATAAGTGCATGGCGAGATAACTCAGAAAACCTTGCCTTGTAGTTAGTCACAGACATCTGACCCTGCTCAAGGTGCTCAAACTGATACCGCAGTTCTTCCCTCTCAGAGGGCGGAATATACCTATCCAGGAACAGCTGTACGAACTAACCCCAAGTGATGGGAGGAGAACCGGCGGGCCTGCCAAGAACATAGGACTGCCACCATCTATGGGCCCTGCCCTCAAGATGAAAAGTAGTGACGTCGACTCCATGCGACTCCAATATCCTCATAGCGTGCAGTCTGTCCCTACACCTGTCGATGAAATCCTAAGAGTCCTCATGACGCTCACCTCCGAAGACTAGGGGGTGAAGTCTGTTCCATCTGTCTAGTAACTTCTATGGATCGAATTCTATAGCTGGCCTAGGCTGGGGTACCGCTGCAGCAACTGGCTGAACCCCCTCTAAGGGTAGTGCACCCAGAGTCTGATATATCACCGCTGCATGCACTGGAGCCTGAGCAGTAGGGGTCTGGGCTCCCCCTCCTGCCTGCGAAGCAGCTGGGTCCGCTGGAAATAAATCAGCCTGAGTCATGGTGTCCATGAACCGAAGCATATGGCCCATAACCTCCTGAATTCCCTGTGCGATCATGAAATCCGCCGGAGTAGGCACAGCTACGGGCACCTCGCCATGCTCCTCAATGGTAGGATCCCTTGCAGGGTCTGCTAGTGGTGCAACTGGAATAGCTCTAGGACGCCCTCGTCCCCTACCACGGGTCTGTGCCCTGCCCCGGACTCTACCTCGGCCTCTGGCAATGGGGGGGGGGAGCAGCTCATCCCAGGTCCGGAACGTTAGTGGTACGAGTCCTCACCATCTGTGAGAGAATAGAAGAGGAAACTTAGTACACTGACCACTGCACAATGAAGAATGAATAAAGAGTAGTCTTTCCTAACACCCTATAGCCCCTCGAAGATAAATACAGACGTCTACGTACCGATCTACAAGACTCCATTAGGTTTGCCCGTAACTTGTGAGACCTACGTGAACCTAGCGCTCGGATACCATGTTGTCACGACCCATTTTCCAAAATAGGTCATGATGGCGCCCGACACCATTTGTCAGGCCAGCCTACATGGAAGAATAATTAAATTCCCATTTTCCCCCTTACCAAAGTCGTTATAATAAAATACTTTTTTTCCAATTAAAGAAATAAACCAGTAAAGATCGATGAGATGTAAAGACAGTCTTACAACCCAAAAATAACATCTACTACTGTGTGTGCCAGAACCTGGTGTCACAAGCTACATGCCACTAGTAGAATATACATAACATGAATAATACCCTATCCTACTGTCTGAATCAGGATACACAGAAATAACAAAAATACAAGAAGACTTCTTCGACTGCGGATTGGCAAAAAGGGAGTGCAGCTCACCGTAGAAGTCCCTGAAGCGCTCGATATGCACCAGAGTGATGTCCGGATCCACCTGCCTCAAACCCTGTACATTTAAGTATAGAAGTGTAGCATGAGTACATAAACAATATGTACCCAGTAAGTATCCCGTCTAATCTCGAAGAACTAGAGACGAGAGGTCGACTCGATACTTACTAAGGTCAAGCATTATATATATATATATATCTCTAAGTATGATGTGTTCAAATAATGGAATTTACAAGTATCAACAGTATATGGCAATTGGTATATGCCAAGAATTTCACAGCATCAAGTTTATAATATACCATGTGAGATAATGGAAAAACAAAGCATGTATAAGCTTTTCCACAATTAACATGCACACATAATACCGAGGCGACGGCCCGAATCAACAGAAATAAATTGTGCAATTGCCGAGGGTCGACGATGCGCCTATAAATGCATCTATTCATACCGAGGCGATCGGCCCAATCCACAATTAAGAAGGAAATATAAAGTTCACACACATGACACATAAATAGTCAAAGATGCCAAATCCCCTTTTTAAGTCTCTAGTACACACTAGGTGTTCATGAAAACAATTTAACATAAGAGTTATATTTTATAGGCATGCTGTAGGTCCTAAGCTACCCGGACATTTAACATAGTAGTAGCTACGCACGTGCTCTTGTCACCTAACACGTGTGTAGTCCCCGCATTTAGCAACAAATACTCAAACATAGATCCTAAGGGGGAAATTTCCTCTTACGAGGTTAGAACAGAGACTCACCTCGTTCCGAAGTGCACTTCCGATATCAAGAATAAGCCCAAAGCCTCAATCCGTAGCCAAACGAGCACCTACTAATTAAAATAAGCAAGAACTCGTCAATAAGAGCTTACGGGGTTGAATTCTAATTGTTTAAACAATTTCCTAACCATAAATACGAGTTTCCTAAATTCTGACCCCGGGCCCACGTGCCCGGGTTCCAATATTTTTCGAAGGGAGTTGTTCTCTATCACCTAAGGATCACAAATATATGATTTCTAGTTCATTTCATAGCAAATTATAGGATTAAATCTTAGTTTTGGTTAAACCCTAGGTCTAACTCTAATCTCTTGAATTTTACCTAGTTTTAGTGTTAAATCTACTTAATGTTTATGTATTTGAACTAAAAATGTGTGGGGATTACTTAACTTGCAATGATGTGTGGAAACTCTCTCTTTAAACCCCCAAAATCGCCCAAGTGTTGATGGAAATATGGAAGAAATGAACTTGAGCTCGTATTAAATGAGCTTCTGTCCCCAGCAATTTTCGTTTATGCGGAGGAAATCCCGTTTCTGCGGAAAATGGATGCTTATGTAGCTTTTGGCAACTGGGCCTCAACCGCTTTTGCGGTCTGGGGGCCGCATAGGCGGAATCGCTTATGCGGTCCCAGGGTCGCTTCTGCGAAATAGAGGAAGCTGGGCCGGACCGCTTCTACAATCTAGGGTCACAGGAGCGGGACCGCTTCTGCGGTCCCTGGGGCCGCTTCTGCGATTTCCCAGGACTTGGTCCTTTCCGCTTCCACGATGAGGCGACCGCTTCTGCGGTCTAAGAGCCGCAGAAGCGGTTATGACAGAAGCAGCATATGGGATTTTTCCTAAGTTTTCAACTTCGCTCGAACCTCCACCATTTCACGCTCGGGGCTCCCGAGCCCCGCCCGAACATACTGACAAGTCCGAAATCACGAGGCGGACCTATTCGAACCCTCAAAACACTCAAAACAATGCTAAATTGAGGAATCAACCCCCAAAACCAAATGAATCAATTCATTGAACTTCAAGTTCTAAATTCTCCTTTAACGGGTCAAAATGCCCATAAACTACTCGGATTGACACCAAATTTTACGGGTAGGTCTTAACTGATATATCGGACGTGTACCAAGTTTTGGAATTAAAATTCCGAACCTGATACCTATGAAAACAATGATTTCTTATTTTATTAGAATCTTTGAAACTTAAACTTAACAATTTTACATAAAAATTCATTACTCGAGCTAGGGACCTCGGAATTCGATTCCGGGCATACGCCCAAGTCCCATATTTTCCCACGGACCCTCAGGAATTGTCAAATAACGATTCGGGCTCCGTTTCCCCAAAATATTGACCGAAGTCAAACTCGGCCTTTTTATAGAAACTTAAAGAAGCAACTAGACTTATTCTTGCCCAAAACTCTTCTAACTTCCGAACCACCCGTCCCCGTAAGTCATAAATTAGCTAAAGCAAGTGCGGAAAGTGTTATCTAAGGGAAAGGGGTTCAAAAATGCAAAACGACCAGTCGGGTCGTTACATGTGACCACTCTATCGTAGGTGCGGTCCCGCATCTGCGAAAACATGACCGCATCTGCGGTCCCTTCTCTCCTTAGTCAAAATCAGCTTCTGCATCTTCCTCTCTGCTTATGCGGGGCCGCTTCTGCGGCTAGCCCACCGCATAAGCGAACCAGATCCTTCAGCCCTCTTCCAAATTCAAAATTCGATCCGTTAACAATCCGGAATCCACCTGAGGCCCCCGGGACCCCAACCAAACATACCAACCAATCCCAAAACAAATTATGGACCAGCTCGAGGATGCTAACATCATCAATAGACCTCCAATCCAAGCTTTATGAACCTTGAAATTTCCAACTTCTATTTTCAACTTTTAAACCTATCAAATCAAGTCTGATTGACCTCAAATTTTGCTCACAAGTCATATTCGACATTGTGGACCTACTCCAAATTTCAGAATCAGAATCCGACCTCGATATAAAAAAATCCACCTCTGGTCAAACTTCTCAAAAACATTCAAATTTCTATCTTTAGCTAAATTGCTCCAAAATGACTTACGGACTTCCGAATTCACTCCCGATCGCGCCCCCAACTCCACAATCACCATACAGAGCTATTCATAGTCTTGAAATCCCAAACGAACATCGATAACATAGAAATACACTTCAAGAAAACTTATGAAATTTTTTCTAAAATGCTAACTTCCACAATAGGCGCCAAAATGCTCCCGGGTTATCCAAAACCCAATCCGGGCATACGCCCAAGTCCAAAATCATCATACAAATCTACTGGAACCTTCATATCCTGATTCCGAGGTCGTTTACTCAAAATTCCAATCCTAGTTCATTCTTTCAACTTTAAGCTTCCAAGATAAGAATTCTTTTTCCAAATTAACTCTGAACTTCCCGAAATTTAATTCTGACCACGCATACAAGTCATAATACCTGAAATGAAGCTGTTCATGGCCTCAGACTACTGAACGGAGCACTATGACTCAAAATGACCGGTCGGTCGTTACACCCGAGGGTTCGGGTGAGTTTTGGATAGGCGTCGGAGTGCATTTTCAACTATGAAAAAGTTTCTGGTGTTTCTGACCTGCAGGCTTTGCGTTTGCGAAGCCTGGCTTGTAAATGTGTGCTCGTAAATGTGAAGAATCATTCGCAAATGCGAAGGTAGTCACTTTGCTCAGGGATCGCAAATGCGATCATCGTATCGCAAATGCGAAAGCTGGACTCTCGCAAATGGGACATTTTTGTTCGCAAATGCGAAGTCCCCAGTTGTGCCCATGGTTCGCAAATGCAAACTATTGTTCGCAATTCCTATATTGCGAACCCCAATTCATAATTCCCATATCTGTAGCCCAACAATTTTTATACTTAGTCTTGTTTGAGTCATTTTCACCCCATTTTAAAAACACAACTCCTTTAGGCAATTTTTCAAGAACAAGTTTTATTCCAAATAAATTTTAAGTTGATTTTTACTTAATTCCTTCAATCATTAACATCATTTGACATGTTTTCAACTTAAAATCAATGATTTTTATGGGTGAAATTGGGGGTTTCGGACCTTAATTTGAGGTCTGATTTCAAAATAAATTACATATTTGAGTTTGTGGGGGAATGGGTAATCGGATTTTGCTTCGAACCATAAGTTTCGACCATGTGGATTCGGGGGCAATTTTTGAATTTTTGGGAAAAATTTGGGAAATTCGTTTTTATGCATTCAAATTGATTCATTTAGTGTTTATTAAAGTAATTGAGCAAGTTGTGACTAGATTCGAGCGGATTAGAGGTGGAATCGCGGGGTAAGCGACAGTTGAGGTTTGAGTGGAATTCAAGGCATCGAGGTAAGTGTTTGGTTTAACCCTAGCTTGAGGGAATAAGAGTCGGGTCTTATTTGCTACTTGTTAATTGATCGAGTACGATGTATAGGCATGGTGACGAGTATCTATACATTGTTGTCTAGCATGACCGTGATTCCTTATTTGCGGATAGTTGGTTGTTGTTATGCCTTCCATGCTTAATTGATGACTTCTATATGTTGTAAAGGCCTTGTGATAGAAATTGTGATCTTGAAACTTCGTGGAGCATTGGCTCAACTCGAAATACAAATTGTGAAGGTGTAGGAGATAAGTAACTCCTTGGAGCTTGGGCTCAAGTGATATTGTGAAATACGAGATGAAAGTGAAAGCAAGAGAAGAGTTAATGATTTATTTCCCTTGCCGGGACGTTGTGATTATTGATGTATTACCCTTGCCGGATTTTTATTGGTTTGTTTGTGTACCCTCGCCGGGGCTTCTATTCTTGTTTTATTTTTTCCCTTGCCCTTGTTTGTGATTGTTGACTGGGTGAGGAAGAGTGTTAAAGCACGAAGGGTGATGTCGTGCATTGAATGATATTTGTGGATCGGGTTGTGCGCCGCAACAATGCTAAATGATATGGATCGGGTTGCGCACCACAAAAATGCTAAATGATATGGATCGGGTTGCACGCCTCAACAATGGTATATATGGATCGGGTTGCACTCCGCAATAGTGTTGTTATATATCGGGATCGGGTTGCGCGCCGCAACAATTATTGATACAAGAGTGATTATTTGGGTATTTAGTTCTTGTCCGCTGTAAATTCCAAGCTGTCCTTAAATTGTTATTCTGGATTTACTATTAATATTGTTATCTCCCCCTAGCATGCTCCCCCTCCCATATTGTTTTCTCTTCTTGTATTTTCGATTCCGCTGTATATGTATATGATTGCACAAGTTTATATGGTTGTCCAGTCTAGCCTCGTCACTACTTCGCCGGGGTTAGGCTAGACACTTACCAGCACATGGGGTCGGTTGTGCTGATACTACACTCTTTACTATTTGCACAGGTCCAGGTTTCGAGCAGCAGCAACAGCAGTTTTAGTACGAGAGCAAGCGTTCAGTCCATCGAGACACCGAGGTAGCCTTGCAAGCGTCCGCAGGCCCGACATCTCCTCTATCCTTACATTAGACTGTCAACTCATTGTACTCGAGATAAACAGATATATGTTTCTTTCAAACTTGTATTTTTTACTCTTAAATGTTCGTGAGTATGTGACTCCAGTTCTTGGGTAGAGATACATGTTAGAATTCCGTATTTTATTCAGCTATCTAAATTTAAGACTTCCGCTTATGATTCTAATTCCGTTGCTTTTATTTTGATGCTGTTAATTATTAAAAAGAAACTTGTGTTTAACGAAAAGTAATTAAGTTTGGCTTGCCTAGCTCCTATTAATAGGCGCCATCACGACCCCCGAGGGTGGGAAGTCCGGGTCGTGATAATATATAAATTATATATAATATGTATATAATCGTGTGTTGTCGGTATATCATCTATTTATATTAGATATAAAAAGTAAACAATAAATAAGGCTGGATATTATATAAATATTCCATAAGATTTCAGTTTTTTGAGTTTATCCATGATATAACTTCTATTAAAACAATTTTAAGAATCTCCACTAATGTTCAAAAATATCTTATCTTTTTATTATCTTTGAATTAAAAACAATATAGAGTATTTTCAAAATAATTTGTTTGCATTTTAAAAAAAAATATTTCACGTCATACCAATATTTTCTTTATATATATACTCTTTGTTATACTTGAAAGTCGCTATACAAAGTATCAATTAGAAACAAATTTCTCTCTTGTTGAGTTTGAAAAAAAATCTTTCACATAATCTAATGATTCAAAATAAATATTCTTCAATGAAAAAAATATTATATATTTGCAATATTGACTTGATTACAGCTAAATGAAGGGGTTTCAGCTTATATCCTTCAATTTCTCGAATGTGCTAAATTGAGATTAATGATAGCAATTGTACAGCCAAAATTTGTTATTTGTTTGATTTCCATTTATGTAAATTGACTCTTCAAATAAATATTCTTCAAGAAGAAAAAAGAAAAAAACTTTTTTTTAAATATTGACTGATTTTGTGATGTTTCTTTCTCCAGCATGTATATTTACTTTATTATATGTGTAAGTAAACTTTTATTTGGTTTTGTAAACTCTTTTTTGTTATTTAGATAAATATAGACGTGTACCCTATATATTAAATTTATTTTAAAAGAATTTTATTTTATTCAAATCTAGCTACAGTGTTCCAAAGAATTATATTTATAGGATTTTAAATGTGAAAGAGTTTTATAATTATTTGGAGTAGTTTCTTTTTTTTTTGCTAGAGGCGAAGTAGTATTTAAATAATTAAAAAAAATAACAAAAGTTCCTAACATGATTGCATATGATCATTAACCGAATTAAGTATGAGAACATGATAAAATAAGATAAATTTTATTTTTAATTTAAATTCGAATGTTAGAACTTTATCTATAAATTCAAAATTATCTTTTAACTCAAATTCTATATATATATATCTGAAATATCCAAATATATATAACTAAGATAGCCAAAAATATATATTATATATATAACTAATATAGCCAAAAATATAGAATAAAGTTACCATATACTATTGACATTTATTAGCTTGCCACTTGGCTTACACATAATGTCAATTATATATGGTAACTTTCTTGCTTTAATATATATATATATATATATATATATATATATATATATATATATATATATATATATATATATATATATATATATATATATATATATATATATATATATATTCAACAATATCTTATTTTTTTATTATCTTTAAATTGAAAACAGTAGAGAGTTTGTTCAAAATAATTTTTTTGCATTTAAAAAAAATTATGTCACGTCATACAAATTTTTCTTTATATATACTCGTTGTTACACTTAAAAGTCTCTATAGAAACTATCAATTAGAAACCAATTTCTTTCTTGTTGAGTTTGAAAAAAAAACCTTTCACATAATCTAATGATTCAAAATAAATATTTTTCAATGAAAAAATATTATACCCTTGCAATATTGGCTTGACTACAGCTAATTGAAGGAGTTCCAGCTTATATCCTTCAATTCGTTGAATGTGCTAAATTGAAATTAATGATAGCAATTGTATAGCCAAAGTTTTGTTATTTGTTTGATTTCCATTTATGTAACGACCCGACTGGTCGTTTTGAGCTCTACCACGCCGTTCAGCAGTCTGAGGCCATGAGCAGCTTCATTTCAAGTATTATGACTGGTACGCGTGGTCATAATTAAATTTCGGGAAGTTCAGAGTTGATTTGGAAAGAGAATTCTCATTTCGGAAGCTTAAAATTAAAAGAATTAACTAAGATTGGATTTTTGAGTAAATGACCTTGGAATCGAGATTCGAAGATTCCAACTGGTACGTATGATGATTTCGGATTTGGGCGTATGTCCGGATTAGGTTTTGGAAGACTTGGGAACGTTTTGGCGCTATCGTGGAACTTAGCATTTTGGAGGAATTTTATAAGTTTGAGTTGAAGTGCATTTCAGGGTTATCAATGTTAATTTGGGATTTCGAGTCTGGGAATAGATCTGTATGGTGATTCTGGAGTTGGGAGCGCGATGGTAAGTGAATTCGGAGGTCCGTAGGTCATTTTGAAGTCATTTGGCTAACGATAGAAAATTGAAGGTTTTTTTAAAAGTTTGACTTTTTGATATCGGGGTTGGATTCCAACTCCAAATGTTGGAGCAGGTCTGTAATGTTGAATATGACTTGTGTGCAAAATTTGAGGTCAATCGGACGTGATTTGATGGATTTCGCCATCGAATGTAGAAGTTTGAAATTTCAAAGTTTATAAAGTTTGGATTGAAGTACGATTCATGATTTTGACGTTGTTTGATGTAATTTAACACCTTGACTAAGTTCGCATTATATTTTGGGACATGTTGGTATAATTAGTTGAAGTCCCGAGAGTCTCAGGTGGATTTCAGAAGGCTAACGAATCGATTTCGAAACTTTAAAGCTGCTGAAAATCTACTGCAACTGCTGTTTTGGACAATAATGGTGCAATCGAGGAGGCTATGTTGAAAGGTTATATCTCAAAATCTATAAGGAATCTAAAATTTTTAAAAACATAAAGGTTGTTTCCCTTGCAGTCTAGTTTCTAGAAAGTTAATCCATTCATGATTTGGATATTTTATCAGAAAGTTATGATCGATTGGCAATGGCTAGTGGAGTAGTTTCGACAGAATTTTCTGATGCATGGAGCCTACTTTAGAAGCTCATATCTCGGAATATATAAAGATTTATATGGTGTACAATCTATCAAATGAAAGATCTCCGAGTGTAGTTTCTAAATCGTCAAACCGTTTGTAATTTGGATATTTTCAAAAGGAGTTATGGGCATTTTAATAAAAGGTGTACAGCAGGGGAAAAATGGTAATGGGATGTACGACCTGCACAACATAAGACAACTCGATGAAGCCTGGACAAATTGTTTTAAACACAAGTTTTAGCCCATTTCTTTCATTTCTTTCATTTGGCTTGGACTATTTTGGAGAGCTCAAGGAGGGATTTTCACTAAGAAACACTAGTTTTGGGGCGTTATGCATCAATTGGAGTCATTGGAAGGGCTTGGAAGCCGGTTGTCAAAATTTCGGAGCGAGGTGAGTCTCCTTTCTAACCTTGTAAGAGGGAATTGTCCCCATAGGTGAGTTAATTGGTTATGTGCTCCTATTTGTGGGGGCTACGTAAGCACGAGGTGACGAGATTCCGTGCATAGCTACTATTATGCTATTGTCCGGGTAGACTAGGACCCAAAAGTATGCTATACTTGGAATATTTACCATCTTCTTGACAACTTGTATTGCTTAAATCACATCGAATTAGTAAATGAATTCCTAAAAAGATTTAAACCTAATTTTTTTATATTGTTAAAAGAGAATTTGCTTTTCTTTGAATAATCGTTCCATGTTGACTTCTTGATTGACTGTCTCTATGTGTTTATATTTGGAGCGGGCCGAATGTCTCGGCGGATTAAATAGATGCATCTATGGTTCACGCCGTTTGACCCTCGGCAGTGCACAATTTATTTTTTGTTGGAGCGAGCCGTACGCCTCGGCATGAGTTGCGCATGCTTATATTGCTACCTCGAATTTTATTAAAGTTGTTATTGCCTCTTCATGGCTTGAGAATATTTGGATAATAATGAAAAGGAATTTTGGAAATTTCCTATAAAAAAAAATAATTTCTTACTTATTTCCTTCTATTGGATTAAAATCATGTTTATAGAAATCCACGATTTAATGTATTATTGACATCATTATTGGACCACTAGTAGGTGTCGAAGTCGACCATCTAGTCTCTACTTCTTCGAGATTAGACGGGATACTCATTGAGTACACGTTGTTTTCATACTCATACTACACTTCTGTTCATTTTTGTTACACATGTATATGTAGCTCTAGTGGCCTACTGGGCGTAGCAGCACGGATGATTCGGAGACTAGGTGAGTTGCATTATTCGAGGCGGTCCGCAACTAGTATAGTCCCTTCCAGTAAATTGTATTTACTTTCTGTTCGCTGTATTCCGGATAGATGTATTTTATTTCCTTCTTAGTAAATGCTCATGCACTCGTGACACCGGGTTCTGGGATGGTTTGAAATATTTTGTATTAATTGCTTATTATTTAATTTGTAACGACCCAACTGGTCGTTTTGAGCTCTAGCACATCGTTCAGCAGTCTGCGTCCATGAACATCTTCATTTCAGGTATTATTACTTGTACGCGTGGTCAAAATTAAGTTTCGGGAAGTTCAGAGTTGATTTGGAAAGAGAATTCTCATTTCGGAAGCTTAAAGTTGAAAGAATTAACTAAGATTGGATTTTTGAGTAAACGACCTCAGAATCAGGATTCGAAGGTTCCAACAGGTTCGTATGATGATTTCGGACTTGGGCGTATATCCGGATCGGGTTTTGGAAGACCCGGGAACGTTTTGGCGCCTATTGTGGAAGTTAGCATTTTAGAAGAATTTTATAAGTTTGGGTTGAAGTGCATTTTAGGGTTATCAATGTTCGTTTGGGTTTCTGAGTCTGGGAATAGCTATGTATGGTGATTTTGGAGTTGGGAGCGCGATCAGAAATGAATTCGGAGGTCCGCAGGTTATTTTGGAGTCATTTGGTTAAAGTTAAGAATTTGAAGGTTTTTGAGAAGTTTGATTAAAAGTTGACTTTTTGATATCTGGGTCGGAATCAGATTTTGGAAGTTTTAGTAGGTCCGTAATGTCGAATATGACTTGAGTGTAAAATTTGAAGTCAACTGGACGTGATTTGACGGGTTTCGACATCGAATGTAGAAGTTTGAAACTTCAAAGTTCATTAAGCTTGGATTGGAGTGCGATTCTTGGTTCTAGCGCTGTTTTATGTGATTTGAGGCTTTGTGCAAGTTCGTGTTATGTTCTTAGACTTGTTCTAGTGTTTGGTTTGGAGCTCCGAGGGCTCGGGTGAGATTCGGGATAGCTTCTGAGTGATTTGCTAAGAAACATGATTGCTGGTACTGGTATGATCGCATTTGCGATGCTTGGGTCGCAAATGCAACCTCGCATTTGTGAGGTCCCGTTCGCATTTGCGAGCCTGAGCGCTGGGGGGAGAGTTTGCAATTGCGAAATGGGGGATGGGAATTGTGAGGCTGTGATCTTCGCAATTGCGAAGATTTTTTGTTGCAAATGTGACAAGGGCAGGGGCAGGCTAGACTTTGCATTTGCGAAGCTTTTGTCGCAAATGCGACATCGCAATTGCGAGCCTGGAGTTGCAAATGCGACTTCTGCGTCTGGAGCTGTGGCTTTTATTCCGAGACTTAGCCCATTTCCCTCATTTCCCACTTGACCTTTGGCGATTTTTGAGAGCATTTGAGGAGGGATTCCATCATCATCAAAGAGGTAAGTAAATTCTACACATCATAAATTAAATACATAGATTATGGGTAGATTAACATGTGAAAATTAGGGGAAATCAAGGGTTCTAGATGAAAAACCTAAAATTTGGTAAAAACAAGATTTAACCACGAATATTTTTAATGAATGGAGTAAAAATCATATATTCTTGATCCTTAGGTTATGGTTAACAATATTCTTCAAAAATTTCTGGAATCCAGGCACGTGGGCCCGAGGATGAATTTTAAGAATCTTGCATTTGGGATTGGGAAATTGGTTTAATAATTAGAATATGAACTTTTAAGCATGTATTGACTAGTTCGTATCCTATTTGAGTAGTTTTGGATCGTTCAGCTCCAAATTCGAAGGTTTGAGTGCATTCTTGAATCGGAATATAGGCTTCGGAGCGAGGTGAGTCTCCTTTCTAACCCTGTAAGAAGGAATTGTCCCCATAGGTTATATAATTGGTTATGTGCTCCTATTTGTGGGGGCAACGTACGCACGAGGTGACGAGAGTCTGTGCATAGCTACTATTATGCTATTGTTCGGGTAGTTTAGGACCCAAGAGCATGTTATACTTGGATTGTTTGTGAACTTATTGACAACTTGAATTGCTTAAATCACATTGAATTAGTAAAAGAATTTCTAAATTGATTACACTTTATTTTCTTAAATGGTTAAAAGAGGATTGGCGTTCTTTGGAGAATTTGCTCTGTGTGGACTTCTTGGTTGTCTGTCCGTGTGTGTTTATTTTTGGAGCAGGCCAAATGCCTAGGCATATTAAATAGATGCATCTATGGTTCGCACCGTTCGACCCTCGGCAGTGCACAATTTACATTTCTGTTGGAGCGAGCCGTCAACCTCGGCATGATATGCGCACATTTACCTTGCTTGCCTGAGAATTTTAAATGTTAATATTGCCTTTCATGGCCTGATATAAATTGATTAAGATAATAAAAAGTAAATCTTGAAAATCCTTTATTCTTTGTTAAAGGTGTTTAACCTGTTTTTTAACCGTCTTGTGAGTTATGACTGCTATATAATTCCATGATATCCTCACATTTTGTTATATTATTATTTGACCACTAGCAAGTGTTTAAGTCGACCTCTCGTCTCTGCTTCTTCGAGATTAGACGGGATACTCATTGAGTACATGTTGTTTTCGTACTTATACTATACTTCTGTGCATTTTTGTTCCACAGGTATATGTAACTCTAGTGGCCTCCTAGGCGTAGCAACACGGATGATTCGAGGACTAGGTGAGTTGCACTATTCGAGGCGGCCCGTAGCTGGTGTAGTCCCTTCCCGTATATTGTATTTACTTCTTGTCCACTGTATTCCAAACGGATGTTGTATTTTATTTCCTTATCAGTAGATGCTCATTCACTTTGACACCGAGTTCTGGGATAGTTTTGAAATATCTTGTATTAATTGCTTATTATTTAATTGGAATTGAAGCAGTCAACTTTTTATTTATGAAAAATTAAAGGAAAATTTTAGTTTTCACGATTGTTAAAAATGAGAACTTCATCAAGTAATTTGGTTGGATTGCCTGACAGCAGTGTCCGGCCCCATCGCGGCCCTTAGTGGTTTTTTGGGTCGTGACAAAATGGTATCAGAGCACTAGGTTCCTAGGGTCTCACGAGTCATAAGCATGTCTAGTAGAGTCTCGCAGATCGGTACAAAGACGTCTGTACTTATCCTCGGGATGCTGTAGGACTGTTAGGAGTACTTTGCTTTTTGATTCCTTATCATGCAATTTGATCCTTGGAGGCGTATCCCTTTAATTCATTCCTACTCAATCTTACGTGACGCAAACCGCTTGTTATAAATCAAAAATTGAAGAATCGTAATGGTACTACATATGTGATACAAGATGTTTCTCCCGGTATAGCTGATCGGATTATTATCGTTGCTTTATGGAAGAATATTTTATTATTTTAGCCCAGTAGCGGTATTTCTGAGGGCTCTGAGGCTAGGCACAAGTTGTCATGATGCTAATGAATTATTTTCCGCAGTATTGATATGATGGTAGGAAATTTGCCTACGTGTCGGGGCACTGAATGAATTGATGGGAAGTTTACTCAGAGCACGATTTAGAGATTCTGTATTTTATTCCCGGCGGGGAAGAGGCAATCGGGCTGAAAGTGTTCATGTTTGGGCTGACGGGGTAACGGGACTTGGTATTTGTGAGTGTGGTGGAGTTTTTCTTCTATGATGAGGTGTCATTGTCCCTTTTGAACGTACTAAGCTCTCCGGTGTCATGACCTTCTACAATTCGCCTTTGTCAAGCTATTGTTAAATAGTATTGAAAATGCGGCTGTCAGATATCGCAGGGTGCGGTAGCTCAGGATTGAATTGTTGTTTCTAATGTCAACAGCTCGAGAAAGATGATCTTCAGAAAGGTTTAAAATTAGTAGTGATGGTGGGTACAAGTGCTATGAAGATAGATTTTATTAAGGCAACACCCGAGCAACAAAGGATGAGAAAGACATATGGGAAGTGACAGGCGGTGGATAAAAATTCTAGAAGGCTGAGTATAAGGGGCCAAAGGGCGAGTAGTCGATTAAAGGGATGAGTTCCGCAAAAGTGGGAGAGTGGCGGTGTGGCATATGGGCATTGTGGTAGGATGACTATGCACCTTAATAAGAGTTTGGAGTGATTTGGGGGAATTTTAGTGATTAGTGGATTGGGGTCTACGGATTTAATTAGAAGTATGGGCTATTATGCGGCAGGAAGTTTGATATAACGGGAAGGAGCTTCTTGAATGAAGAAGGGTACAACATAACTTTGAATTGGAAGAATGTTGCCGCATATTTAATTGATGTCCCAGAGGGGTGAATGGAGTTGTGCAGCTAGAGAGTGAGATCGGACTCAGGATAGGTTATTGATGTCGTAGTGATTGTACCCCGTGCAACAACATTGCAAGATATCGGGGAGTGATTTCTACAGGTGGGTTATTCCTGCGAGCAGTTTAGCGGTCGCGTGGTTGGCGGGGCTTCTGCGAAGTATTCTATTGGTTATACAACAAAGGGATCGGTCATGCGAATGTTGTTGATGATTCAGAGTATAAAAAGGGGGTTTCTATAGTAATATACAGAGAATTTGGCCCGTTGATTGCGCAAGTTTATGTCAATAAAAGATTAAGAATCCCGGTGAACTCCACTGTTATGTAAAATTTTACCCGTTGATTGCGCAAGTTTATGTCAATAAGAGATTAAGAATCCTGGTGAACTCCAGAGTTGTGTAATTGTGGCTTCGAGCTAAGTGGGAAAGTCCCGCCTTCTATGATTGGGTTGCATGGTTAACTACTTGCGAAGTTTCTAGTGATTAGCATATTGATGGGTTATTTCAGCTACGGGAAAAAAACATAAGTGGTAATTTTAGCAAAGGAATTATTAAAGGTGTGCTAGCGTTGACCTTATTGGCCCATGTTCAGACTTGGGGAGTGATTCTGTTGGGTGCTCCGTCGAGAGGGTATGCTTGTGCTAGAAGAATTATGGAGTTGACTATATTCGGGCCAAGTCAGAGCAGGCGGCTCTCAATAACGGTCCTAGTGGATTCAAAGAGGTAAAGTGTGGTGCCTAATGGTTTCGATCCTATAGGTATGGTTAAGAACCAAGCTTGGTAGCAGCCTATGAGAAGAGGCACAGAATGTTCTATGATGTTTTGTCTAGTGATGTGGCAATTGGGAGGTATGAAATGGTTTATGGGATTCGAGACAACATGGTCCCATGATTCAAGGTCACTCGGGATGAGTGAGGATAGAGTGTGTTATGTGATGGATGGAGTTATTGTTATTTCTAAGGCAATCAAGGATAAATTGGGAGAAGATATATTGGTTAGCCATAGTTGAATTGGCATAGTGGTGGTAGTGATCAGTTCCTTCAGCGTAATCATATTATGTGAATGGTTTGTGATGGTACGTACAAGGCTTGTCGACCGTCGTAATTGATGTTACTAAAAAGTATTCTATCGTTATGGCCGATTATGTGTAGGAGGATCCCGGAATGGCCATGGTGGCTTAGGCCACTACTTGGAGAATTGCATATTCTACGGTTATGAGAATTCACCTAAGTGTTGCTATAGTCCTCCTGAAGTGAGTTAAGTGAAAAGCTTTTATATGATGAAGTGTTAGCCCGATAGTGGTTCCGAAGCTATGATGAAAAGCGTGTTCTATTGTATATCGGCATGTTAGGTGCAGTGAATGGTAAAGAATTTGAAGTAAAGATCAAGGTAACAGCTCGGTGTGGACAAGGATGTCATAATCTCGAATGAGAAGGAAAGGAGTTTCGGTGTTTAAATTAAGTTAGTGTTGTCTTCAGCGTTACCTGAGATCAGTGTTTTGTGAAGAAGGCTTTGCATCCTGGTTAGTGTGGCCGGCGGTTTAGATGTGCGGACCCGTTATTCATTTCGGAAGGTTGTGGGAGTGTGTCCCACAGGAAGATTGTATAAGTGTGACATGTAGTCATTTGATTGATTAAAGATCTAAACCAAGTATGAGGATTGTGGTAATATCATTAATTTGCGAATTTATGCCTAGAGGGCACTCTATTTACTAGGTTATGGATTGTGGAGATTTGCTCTGCTTTTGAGGGTTGTTCTTATGTGTTATGAGAAAAGGGGAGTTATTATGGACCTTTGAAAGGTTATTAGCCTAGTTGGTGTAATTATAAATCGGTTTGAGATCATTGGATTGATTCAAATGTGAATATGGGCTCTATATCAGGCCAAACGTGTCCATTTCAGTAATGCGCTCCTTATGGAGGAGTAGTCAGGGTGTTAGTTCGTTGTTAGATATTTCATGTAGTGATACATTGCACCGTGTGAGTTGTGAGACGGCTTGAGAAATTGCTTATGTGTTGAGGATCCGCGTAGAAATGATGTATTATGAGCAAAATGGCTCTTGAGATTCTGATTGTATATCGCACCTCAATTGTGCTTGAGTTTTGTAGCTTATAGAGTTATATGTATCCCCAGGGAATGGTATTATACACTTAGCGTGTTTATGACTAATATTCAGTATTTTGTTGTAATGAGCAGATTAGCTCGATGTACATCTCTTTATAGGAGTTCCATGTGTAGATCGGGTGGCACGCCGCCATGGGTATGTTATTTGGATAGGATGGCACGCCTCCATGGTTACGATTACTTGGATAGGGTTGTGCACCGGAACAGTGTGATGTTCAGTATAGTTCCCCATATCTATTTGTTGTGTTCTGTTTCTTATTGTCTGAAGGAAGCTCATAATTAGCTATGCACCCGCGTCGCATGTATGATTCGCAAGCGGGATAGTTGAGATTCCTTTTCAGGGTTCCTTTTCCTTTTTGTATCGCATTCTAATTGTTAACATCATATTAGACTTCTGATTATGTTCAGGGTGACTTATTGCCTGAGCGGTTTGTACTGGGTGAGCCGAGATCATTGGATTTAGGATTAGTTCAATCTGACTACATGAAGTATATTATAGAGCTAAGACCAATATTTGGTTCAGAGTGTGGTGATGGTTCTCGTCAGGAGTATAGACCTAATGATTTGTCGATTCGGCAGCCGACTATGAATTTCTATACATCTCTTCTGTCATGGCGGTATTGTGAGAGTTAGAGTAAGATCTATGCATATCATGAGGTGCGTGGTAAGCATCACAGTCATGGAATTTCAACTAAGTTGATCAGAAAATGTAATTATGGTCCGGTGAGTAAAGTGATGCTAGGTGTGAATTCAGCAAAGTTATGCAGCCATGTTTGGGTATATCGTGTAGTGATTGATATGGTGATCTTATGTTTGAAACAGGTCGGGCATAGAATTCTGGATGTTGGAATTGGGATCTAAGGCTTAGTTGCTTGAATACAAGGGGATATCTTCATAATTGATCGAGCTAATGTGCTCAACTGAGTTGTGTAGTACGGAAGGTGCATGAGAAGTTAAGTAGTGCATTCAAACTACTTTAGTGTATTTCTCAGCACGTTCGAGGACGAACGTATGTTTAAGTGGGAGATAATGTAACGACCCGACCGGTCGTTTTGAGCTCTAGCATTTCGTTTAGCAGTCTGAGGCCATAAACAACTTCATTTAAGGTATTATGACTTGTACGCGTGGTCGAAATTAAGTTTCGGGAAGTTCAGAGTTGATTTGGAAAGATAATTCTCATTTCGGATGCTTAAAATTGAAAGAATTAACTAAGATTGGATTTTTGAGTAAAAGACCTCGAAATCGATATTCGAAGGTTCCAATAGGTTTTTATGATGATTTCGGACTTGGTCGTATGTCCGGATCGGGTTTTGGAAGACCCAATAATGTTTTGACACCTATTGTGGAAGTTAGCATTTTGGAGGAATTTTATAAGTTTGGGTTGAAGTGCATTTCAGAGTTATCAATGTTCATTTGGGATTTCGAGTCTGGGAATAGCTCCTTATAATGATTCTGGAGTTGGGAGCGCGATCAGAAGTGAATTCGGAGGTCCAGGTCATTTTGAAGTCATTTGGCTAAAGATAGGAATTTGAAGGTTTTTGAGAAGTTTGACCGAAAGTTGACATTTTGATATCAGGGTCGGAATCTGATTCCGGAAGTTTCAGTAGGTCCGTAATGTCGAATATGACTCAGATGTAATATTTAAAGTAAATCGTTCGTGATTTGACAGGTTTCGGCATCGAATGTAGAAGTTTGAAACTTCAAAGTTTATTAAGCTTGGATTGGAGTGCAATTCATGGTTGTAGCGCTGTTTGATGTGATTTGAGGCTTTGTGCAAGTCCATGTTATGTTTTTAGACTTGTGCTAGTGTTTGGTTTGGAGCTCTGAGGGCTCAGGTGAGATTCGGGATAGCTTCAGAGTGATTTGCTAAAAAACAGGATTGTTGGTACTAGTATGATCGCATTTGCGATGCTTGGGTCGCAAATGCGACCTCGCATTTGCGAGTTCCCGTTCACATTTGCGAGCCTGGGTGCTTGGGGGAAAGTTCGCAATTGCGAAATGGGGGATGGGAATTGCGAGGATGTGATCTCGCAATTGCAAAGATTTTTGTCGCAAATGCGATAAGGGCAGGGCAGGCTAGGCTTCTGTGTCTGGATTACACTTGTCGCAAATCACATTGAATTAGTAAAAGAATTTCTAAACTGATTACACTTTATTTTCTTAAATGGTTAAAAGAGGATTGGCATCCTTTGGAGAATTTGCTCCGTGTGGACTTCTTGGTTGTCTGTCCGGGTGTGTTTGTTTTTGGAGCAGGCCGAATGCCTCGGCAGATTAAATAGATGCGTCTATGGTTCACACCGTTCGACCCTCGGCAGTGCACATTTTACATTTTTGTTGGAGCGGGCCGTAGACCTCGGCATGATATGCGCACGCTTACATTGCTTGCCTTAGAATTTTAAATGTTAATATTGCCTTTCATGGCCTGATATAAATTGATTAAGATACTAAAAAGTAAATCTTGAAAATCCTTTATTATTTGTTAAAGGTGTTTAACTTATTTTTTTCCGGCTTGTGAGTTAGGACTGCTATATAATTCCATGATATCCTCACATTTTATTATATTATTATTTGACCACTATCAAGTGTTTAAGTCGACCTCTTGTCTCTGCTTTTTCGAGATTTGACGGGTTACTCATTGAGTACACGTTATTTTCATACTCATACTACACTTCTGTGCATTTTTGTTACACAGGTATATGTAACTCTAGTGGCCTTCTGAGCATAGCAGCACGGATGATTCGGGGACTAGGTGAGTTTTTCTATTCGAGGCGGCCCGCAGCTAGTGTAGTTCCTTCCCGTATATTGTATTTACTTCTTGTCCACTGTATTCCGAATGGATGTTGTATTTTATTTCTTTATCAGTAGATGCTCATTCACTTGTGATACCGGGTTCTGGGATAGTTTTGAAATATCTTATATTAATTCATTATTATTTGATTGGAATTGAAGCAGTCACCTTTTTATTTATGAAAAAATAACGGAAAATCTTAGTTTTCACGATTGTTAAAAATGAGAACTTCATCAAGTAATTTGGTTGGCTTGCCTGACAGCAGTGTCCGGCGCCATCGCGACCCTTAGTGGATTTTTGGGTCGTGATATAATTTGAATTGAAGCAGTTATCTTTTTTATTTTTGAAAAATTGAAGGAAATTCTTAGTTTTCAAGATTGTTAAAAATGAGAACTTCATCAAGTAATTTGGTTGGCGTGCCTGACAGCAGTGTTCGGCGCCATCACGACCCTTAGTGGATTTTGGGTCGTGACAACATGGTACCAGAGTACTAGATCCCTAGGGTCTCACGAGTCATGAGCAAGTCTAGTAGAGTCTCGCAGATCGGTACGGATACGTCTGTACTTATGCTCGGGAGGCTACAGAACTATTAGGAGTACTTCCCTTCTTGATTCCTTATCGTGCGATTTGATCCTTGGAGGTGTATGCCTTTTAATTCATTCCTACTCAATCTTACGCGATGCGAACCGCTTGTTATAAATCGAAAATTGAAAAACCGTAATGGTACTACATATGTGATATGGGATGTTTCTCCCAGTATAGCTGATCGGATTATTATCGTCACTTTATGGAAGAATATTTTATTGTTTCAGCCCAGTAGCGGTTCTTTTGAGGGCTCTGAGGGCTCTGAGGCTAGGCACATGTTGCCATGATGCTTATGAACTATTGTTCCGCTGTATTGATATGATGGAAGGACATTTGCCTACTTGTCGGGAAGTTTACTCAGTGCATGTCACGACCAAAAATCCACTAAGGGTCCTTGTGGCGCAGGGCACCGCCGTCAGGCCAGCCAACTCAAATACTGAATTAAATCTTGTTTTAACACTTTTGAAATCCAGGATTTTTCCTTAATTTTTTAGAAATTTCAGAGAATATAGTTTCAAATTAAATTTAAAAGTTAAGCAATTAATACAATACTTCAAACCATCCCTGAACCTGGTGTCACGAGTGCATGAGCAACTATCGATATGGAAAATAAAATACAACATATGTACGAAATACAGTGGACAGGGAAACAATAATAAGAAAATACTGGAGGGAACTACACTGGGTGCGGGTCGTCTCGAACACTGCAACTCACCTAGTCCCAGAGTCGTCCGTGCTGCTACGCCCAATAGGCTACTAGAGGTATATATACCCATGCAACAAAAATGCACAGAAGTGTAGTATGAGTACGTAATCAACGTGTACTCAGTGAGTATCCCGCTGAATCCCGAAGGGGTAGATACGAGATGGCCAACTCCGACACTCACTAGAGGTCAATTAGCAATATTCTGTAAGTGCGAGGATAATCATGGATTTGTAAAGAAGTTCTGATTGTGAAGCCAGAAAATAGGTAAACACCTTCATCAATAAATCAAGGACTTCTACAGTCTGTTCTTTATCATTTTATCAGTTTATATCAAGCCACGCAGGGCCAATTCCACGTTTACAATTTTCAAGTAATAGATAAACATGCGTAATTCATGACGAGGTTGACGACTCACTCCAACTGGAATATAAATTGTGCACTGCCGAGGGTCGTGCGGCATGAACCATAGATGCATCTATTTTCACTGAGGCGTTCGGCCCGTTCCATAAATAAACACATATCCTGCTCGCGCATCATCCATGCGACGCAGACACACATAAAATACATGCTCAAGTGGGAAATCAAGAGCTTATCGGGGATAATCAACCAAATAGACAATTTCTCTTTTTAGCATTTCAGGGTGAATTTAATATTAAATCTGTTTTTAAATTCCTTTACCAATCCAAGGTGGTATAAACAATTCAAATTATCAATGGATTCACAGTAATCCAAATATAACATGCTTTTGGGTCCTAACTACCCGGACAATAGCATAATAGTAGCTACGCACGGACTCTATTCACCTCGTCCGTACGTAGCCCCTACAAATAGGAGCACATAATCAATTACTTCACCTATGGGGTAAATTTCCCCTCACAAGATTAGAAAGGAGACTCACCTCGCTCTGAAGATCCATAATCGAGATTCTACATTCTACTGAAGGCTCGAACTGACGCCCAAAGCTCCAAAACTAGCCAATGGCGATACAAATCCATTAATATATGCTAAGGTACTCATTACAATCCAATTTATAACAATTCCTAAGCTCGATCGAAAGTTGACCAAAATACCCTCGGGCCTACGTGCCCGGAATCCAAAATTTTTCGAAGATAAAGTTTACCCTTGACCTTAGGAACTCAAATATATAATTTTCTCTTAATTCCATACCCAAAATCGTGGCTAAATTCCAAGAACACAATATTTCTAGGTCTTCCTCTAACCCTTAATTTTCTAC
>MU725170.1:71666-101397 GCA_026770625.1 Nicotiana glauca
CAAAAACCTTCAAATTTCTATCTTTAGCCAAATGGCTTCAAAATAACCTACGGACCTCCGAATTCACTTCCGATTGCGCTCCCAACTCTAGAATCACCAGACGGAGCTATTAATCGACTCGAAATCCCAAACGGACATCAATAACACTGAAATGCACTTCAAGCCAAATTTAAGAAATTAATTCTAAAATGCTAACTTGCACAATAGGCGCCAAAACGCTCCCGGGTTATCCAAAACCCTATCCGGGCATACGCCCAAGTCCGAAGTCATCATACGAACCTGCTGGAACCTTCAAATCCTGATTCCGAGGTCGTTCACTCAAAATTCCAATCCTAGTTCATTCTTTCGACTTTAAGCTTCTCAAATGAGAATTTTCATCTATATTTAACTCCGATCTTCCTGAATTTAATCTCCGACCATGCGAACAAGTCAAAATTCCTAAAATGAAGATGCTCATGGCCTCAGACTGCTGAACGACGTGCTAGGGCTCAAAACGACCGGACGGGTCGTTACATACTCTCCCACTTAAACATACGTTCGTCCTCGAACGTGCTGAGAACTATACTGAAATAGTCTGAAATTGATGTTTAACTCCTCATGCACCTCCCCATGCTACACACCTTAGCTGAGCACATTGACTCGATAATTTCGGAAGATATTCCCTTTTATTCAAGTAAATAAGCCTTAGAGCCCAATTCTAACATCCTGAATTCTATGTCAGACCTGTTTCCAACATACGATCACCGTATCAATCAATATACGCTGTACTCAAACATGACTGCATATTTTTGTTGAATTCACACTCTGCATCACTTTACTCATAGGACCACAATAACATTTCTGTTTGAATTAATCGAAATTCCACGAATCCGATGCTCCCATTGCACCTAATGACCTACATAGGTCTTACTCTAACTATTACAATACCATCACGACAGATGTGATGCCGAAATTCATCATCAACTTCCAAGTCAACCAACCATCGAGTCTATACTTATGACAAGAAACATTACCACATTCTGAACCAAATAAAGATCTTCGCTCCTTAATATACTTCATATAATCAGATTGCACTGATTCTAAATCCCACAATCTCATCTTATCCAGTACGAACTGCTCAGGTAATAAGCCACTCCGAATGCGATCACAAGTCTCATATGATGCCACAATGTGCCAATAGGCAACCAATCCGAACACAACACAAATAGGAAATCGAACTCTGGAAGGAATTAACTAACCCCCGCACTAATACGGACTTTCCTTAGAAGATAGGAAGCGAAACACACAAAAATAGCATATAGAAAACCAGACTCGACATCACACTATTGCGGCACGCAAACCCGATCCAAATAACAAACCCATGGTGGCGTGCCACCCGTTTCACACATAGATCTCACATAAGGAGATTGCACTTCGAGCTAAATCTGCTCATTCCAATAAAAATATCGAATTTCGATCGCAAGCACGCTAAGTGCATAGTACCATCCCTGAGAAAACACATATAGCTATAGGCTACAAAACTTAAGCACAACTGAGGTACGATACAATATCTGAATCTCAAGAGCCATTCTACTCACATAACATCATCGCCACGCGGAAACTTAACACATAAGAATTTACCAAGCCGTCTCACAACTCATACGGCGCAATACATCATTAACTAGAATAGTTGATGACAAAATAACACCCCGACTGTTCCTCCATAAGGAACGCTCGCTGAAACGAACACCACTGGCCTAATATAAAGCCTTGTTCACATATATATCAATCCACTGATCTCAAGCCAAATTTCTGATTGCACCAACTTGGCTAATAACCTTTCAAAGGTCCATAGTAACTCCCTTTGCCTCATCACACGTAAGAACAACCATCATAACCACAGCAACCTCCTCAGTTCATAACCCAATAAACAAAGTGCCCTTCAGGCATAAATTCTCAAATAAATGATATTACCACAATCCATATACTTGGTTTAAATCTTTAGTCAGTCATGTGACTACATATCACACTTATACAATCTTCCCGTGGGGCATGCTCCCACAATCTTCCGAGATAAATAACGGATCCGCACATCTAAACCATCGGATGCACCAACGCTGAAAAGCGATCGAGAATCCTTAACCAGGATGCAAAGCCTCTTTCACAACACATCGATCTCAGGTGACGTTGAAGACACCACCAATTTACTTTAATCATAGTGACATCCTTGCCAACACCGAACTGCAACCTTGATCCTCACTCCAAATTTCCATGCTACTCACTGCACCCAATGTGCCAATATACGATAGAACACGATTTTCATCATAACTCTGAAATCATTAATATTTTAACACTTCATCATATAAGAACTTTGCACTTAACTCACTTCAGGAGAATCATAGCAACAGCCAGGAAAATCCCCATAACTGTAGAATATGCAAATATGCAAGTAGTGATCCAAGCCACCATAGTCCTTCCGGAACCTGTTTCCATTTAACAAGCCATATCAGAACAATGCCCCTGATAAATCATCAATCACGGCAGCCGACAGACCTCACACGTACCGCCATAGATCATACACATAACTTGATCATGCGGATCGAACTGATCACTGGCCCCAACATGCCAATTCAACTATGGCTAATCAATTTACCTTCTTCCAATTCATGCTTGCTTGCCTTAGAAATAAGACTAACTCCATTCAACACATAACAAAGTCCATCTACACTCGCCCCGAGTGACCTTGAATCATGAGACCAGGCTGTCTCAATTCCCAAGAATATTTCATATCACCCAAATGCTACACCACAAGTCAAAATATCATAGAACATTCTGGGCACCTTCTCATAAGTTGTTACAAAGCTTGATTCTTAACTGTACTCATAGGTTCGAAATCATTGAGCACCACACCTACCTTCTGAATCCACTAGGACCATTATTGAGAGCCACCCGCTCTGACTTGGTCCTGAATATAATTCACTCCATAAATCATATAACACACGAATACTCTCTCGGTGAAGCACCCGGCGAAATCACTCTCTCTGAAACCTATATCTATACCAGGCATAAGTCTTGAACCTTTTTCCAAGTCTGAACATGAGCCAATAAAGCCAACCATCGCATGCCTCCAACAATTCATTCGCTCAAATTACCACTTATGGTCTTTTCCCGTGGTTGAAACAATCCATTGATATGCAGATAAACAGAGACCTAGCAAGAAATTAACCATGCAACCCAATCTTAGGCGGTGGGACTCTCCCACTTAGCTTGAAGCCATTATTACACAACTCTGGAACTCACCAGAATCCTTTATCTCTTGTTGACATATCCTTATGAAATCATTCGCCGCAATTTCTCGGAATCTTCGTGTAAATCCCCATCTTTCATATTCTGAATCATCATCAACATTCGCACGACCGAACTCTTTGTTGGACAACCAATATAATTCCTTGCAAAAGCTTCGCCAACCACGCGACCGCTAATCTGCTCACGGGGAATAACCCACCTAGGGGAATCACCTCCCGACATCTTCCCATGCTGCTGCACGGGATACATTCACTATGACACCAATAGAACATCCTGAGTCCGATCTCACCTTCCAGTTGCACAAGTCCATTCGCCCCTCGTGGACATCAATCAAATGCGCGACAATATCCTTCCAAATTCAGGGTTATAATGCACCCTCCTCCACTTCAAGCAGCTTTTTTCCGCCATATCAATCTTTTGCCGTATAATAGCCCATACTTCACATCATACCCACAGGCTTCAATCACCAATCATTAAAATCCCTAATTCGATCCAAACTCTCTTTAAGGCATGTAGTCATCCTATTACCAAGCTCATATGCAACCCTCGCCACTCTCCCACTTTGGCGGAACTCATCTCCTTAGCCGGTCACTCGACCTTGCTTCTCATACTTGTCCTTCTAGAAATTTTAAACACCGTCTGGCACTTTCCACATGTCCTTCCTCATACTTTACTGCTCAATTGTTGCCTCAATTAAAAATCTATCTTCGTGGCACTTGAATCCACCATTTCTGCTAACTTTAAACCTTTCCAAAGGTCATCTCTATCGAGCCGTCAATATTAGAAATTCTGATTCGATCTTAAACCACCGCATCATGTGATATCTAACAGTTGTATCTTCAATATTATTTCACAATATCTTACCCCAAGGCAAATTGTAGCAGATCATAACACTGACAAGCTTAAAGCATTCAATTAGGGCAGCAATACCCCCATATAGAGGAGAACTCTACCACGCCTGCGATTACCTCATTTCATTACTTCCACCAGTCCCCATCTGGCCATCCTTAGTTCGATTGACTTTCCCCTAACGGGAGTAAAATACTGAATCCCTTGAATACACACTTAGTAAACCTCCTTTCAATTCATTCACTGCCCCAACACATGGGCAACACCCCACCATTACAACAACACTGCAGAATAATCGCTCATAAGCATCATGGCAACCTGTGCCTAGCCTCAAGGCTCTTATAAGTTCTGTTACTGAGTTGAAACAATAGAATATCTCTCCAAAATGCGACTATAATATAGTCCAATCATCTATATCGGGAGAATCCTCCCGCACCACATTTGTAGTGCTATTACAATCCTTTAATTTTCGATTTATGACAAGCACTTGCACCGTTTAAGATTGAGTGAGAAGGAATCAAAGGCATACGCCCCAAAGGAATCGAACCACACAATAAGGAAATCAAGAAGGGAAGTGCTCCTAACAGTCCTGCAGCCTCCCAAGGAAAAGTACAAACGTGTCCGTACCGATCCGCGAGACTCTACTAGACTTTGTCATGACTCGTGAGATCGACAGGAACCTAGTGCTCTAACACCATATTGTCACGACCCAAAATCCACTAGGGGTCGTGGTGGCGCCGGACACAGCCATCAGGCCAGCCAACTCAAATACTGAATTAAATCTCATTTTAACACTTTTGAATCCAGGATTTTTCCTTAATTATTTAGAAATTTTAGAGAATATAGTTTCAAATTAAATTTAAAAGTTAAGCAATTAATACAATACTTCAAACCATCCCAGAACTCGGTGTCACGAGTGCATGAGTAACTATCGATATGGAAAATAAAATACAACATATGTATGAAATACAGTGGACAGGGAAACAATAATAAGAAAATACTGGAGGGAACTACACTGGCTGCGGGTCATCTCGAACACTGCAGCTCACCCAGTCCCAGAGTCGTCCGTGCTGCTACGCCTAATAGGCTGCTAGAGGTATATATACCTATGCAACAAAAATGCACAAAAATGTACTATGAGTACGTAATCAACGTGTACTCAGTGAGTATCCCGCCTAATACCGAAGGGGTAGAGACAAGATGGTCAACTCCGACACTCACTAGAGGTCAATTAGCAATATTCTATAAGTGCGAGGACAATCATGGATTTGTAAAGAAGTTCTGATTGTGAAGCTAGAAAATAGGTAAACACCTTCATCAACAAATCAAGGACTTCTACAGTCTGTTCTTTATCATTTATCAGTTTATAACAAGCCACGCAGAGCCAATTCCACGTTTACAATTTTCAAGTAACAGATAAACATGCGCAATTCATGTCGAGGTCGACGGCCCGCTCCAACAAGAATATAAATTGTGCACTGCCGAGGGTCGAGCGGCACAAACCATAGATGCATCTACTTTCACCGAGGCGTTCGGCCCGTTCCATAAATAAACACATATACTGCTCGCGAATCACCCATGTGATGCAGACACACATAAAATACATGCTCAAGTGGGAAATCAAGAGCTTATCGGGGATAATCAACCAAATAGACAATTTCTCTTTTTAACATTTCAGGGAGAATTTAATATTAAATCTCTTTTTAAATTCCTTTACCAATTTAAGGTGGTTTAAACAATTCAAATTATCAATGGGTTCACAGTAATCCAAATATAACTTGCTTTTGGGTCCTAACTACCCGGACAATAGCATAATAGTAGCTACGCATGGACTCTCGTCACCTTGTGCGTACGTAGCCGCCACAAATTGGAGCACATAATATTCTAAGGTACTCATTAAAATACAATTTATAACAATTCCTAACCCCGATCAAAAGTTGACCAAAACTCCTTCGGGCCCACGTGCCAGGAATCCAAAATTTTTCGAAGATAAAGTTTACCCATGACCTTAGGAACTCAAATGTATAATTTTCTCTTAATTCCATACCCAAAATCGTGGCTAAATTCCAAGAACACAATATTTCTAGGTCTTCCTCTAACCCTCAATTTTCTATCCATTTTCATACTTAAATCCATACATAATTAATGTATATAACTCATAATAGGTAGAAATAAGTTACCTTAACATTGTTGACGAAAATCCCTCTTTGAAGCTCCCCAACAATCGCCCCAAGACATGAGAAATGAGAGAAATGAACTCCCAATCGCGATTTAAAAGAAGCTTCTGCCTCTAGACATTTCCGCTTTTGCGGAGTTATAGCCACTTATGCGGCTCCGCTTTTGCGAACAGAAGGCTGCTTCTGCGGATTCCCTGGTTTAGCCCCCTCTTCGCTTCTGCGATCATACTACCGCAGATGCGGTTCCGCTTTTGCGGAGCCTTGACCGCATCTGCGGCCCTTCCCCACGGCCCTCTCTTCTGCTTCTGCGATGCCCCTTCCGCAGATGCGGTTCCGATTCTACGGAATTTAGACCACATCTACTGTCCTCAAGCTTTGGACCAAAAACCGCATCTGCAGCTCCCCGTTCTCTTTTGCGGTCAACCAACTGCAGAAGCGAAAATACCAGCAACCAGATGCCTTCAGCTCTTTTTCAAATTCCAATTTCGATCCGTTAACCACTCGAAATCTACCCGATGCCCCCGAGACCTCTACCAAACCTACCAACTAATCCGAAAACACATTACGAACTTGCTCGAGGTCTCAAATCACATCAAACAACGCTAAAATCATCAATCGACCTCCAATCCAAGCTTAATGAACTTTGAACTTTTCAACTTCTATTTCCGATGCTTAAACCTATCAAATCACGTCCGATTGACCTCAATTTTGCACACAAGTCATATTTGACATTACGGACCTACTCCAACTTCCGGAATTGGATTTCGACTCCGATATTAAAAAGTCAACCTCCGGTCAAACTTCTCAAAAACCTTCAAATTTCTATCTTTAGCCAAATGGCTTCAAAATAACCTACGGACCTCCGAATTCACTTCCGATCGTGCTCCCAACTCCAGAATCACCATACGGAGCTATTTTGAGACTCGGAATCCCAAACGGAGATCGATAACACTGAAATGCACTTCAAGCCAAATTTAAGAAATTCCTTCTAAAATGCTAACTTCCACAATTGGTGCCAAAACGCTCCCGGGTTATGCAAAATCCAATCCAGGCATACGCCCAAGTCCGAAATCATCATACGAACCTGCTGGAACATTCAGATCCTAATTTCGAGGTCGTTTACTCAATATTACAATCCTAGTTCATTCTTTCGACTTTAAGCTTCTCAAATGAGAATTTTCGTCTAAGTTTAACTCCGATCTTCCTGAATTGAAATTCCGACCTTGCGAACAAGTCAAAATTCCTAAAATGAAGCTGCTCATGGCCTCAGACTGTTGAACGATGCGCTAGGGCTCAAACGACCGATCGAGTCGTTACAGTGCATGATTGAGAGATTCAGTATTTTATTCCCCGCGGGGAAAAGACAATCGGGCAGAGAGTGTTCAGGTTTGGGTTGATGGTGTAACTGGACTTCGTATTTTTTAGCGTGGTGGAGTTTTTCTTCCATGATGAGGTGTCACTGTCCTTATTGAACGTACTAAGCTCGCCAGTGTTATGACATTCTACAATTATCCTTTAGGGCAAGCTATTGTTAAATAGAATTGAAAATATGGATGTCAGATATCGCAGGGTGCGGTTGTTTAGGATTGAATCAGTGTTTCTAATTTCGACTTTCGATGCCCCCTTTTCCTCCCGAAATTGGGTTTACGACATTTGGGAAGACAACTCTATTCCTGTTTGGGAATTGGGTTTTTGATTTGAAGAGTCACCACCTAATGATTAAGTGCATTAGGAAACTAAGGGTTTTGAGTTTGATAAATAGAGTCGGGTAAGGGCTAGAAATTATCTCGAGGGGAAGGAGTTAGGTACCCCTCAAGATCCTCTAGTGTGGTTCCCGGCCATGCTATGTTGTGACTTTAAATGCAAACAAGTATACAAATAATTCCACGCATAAGGGTTGCAAATAGGTACGTAACAAACATGTTGAAATTGAGGTCTAAGTCACATCATAATTTGTTGAAGGAAAGTGTGCAGGTGCAGAAATTTAAACAAAGAAATGAATAAAAAAATTTGAAAAAGAAGAGAATAGTGAAGTAAAAAGGAGGAATTTGGCGACTGAAATGAGATATAGAATTTTATTGATAAAATAATAATAAAGTTATATAAGAGAAATGTGTCCTAGGTTTTCGAAACACATTGATCATCCACACAACATCGGTAGCCAATCATACGCATGGTGTTACCGCGTGATCATCATCTCCATGTCTACCCTTTCCACCCCGTTAGGGTGTTAAGCGCGGAATGGTATCGTCACCTACTACATGCTATTAACCATCCCACCTACCAGTCCCAGAGGCAGTTGGGACTTCTAATCTTAAAGGGGAGGGATCTTAGCTTTTCATAGTTTAAAAGGATAAAAATCTTGGGCGACAGTCAAAACACATAATGTAGTTAAAGGGGAACTAGCAGCAACTAAGGGCTCAAACAGGCCTCCTCATTTTACGAAACATATTGTTTAGCATGTCTTACACATACTGATTTGGTCTGAATTAAATTAAGGCGTGGGATAGGTTGATTTACCACATATTTCCCAGACAGGGAGTCCAAATTAGTCTTGATTAGATGTAGTTTTCGAAAAACTGACATAGTTGATTAATTACTTAAAATTTTGTCTATGTGTTAAACGGGACCTATAGGCATGATATATATTAATGGAGGAATAAACTGATTGCCAAAAAAACCATTGTTGGCTGTAAACTCTGCGAGTATTAAACAAATTACCACTGATTTAAAACTTATGAGTGAATGGGTGATTCAGATTTAGTTGATAGCTCCTATAGGCATTCTCTCTAGGCGTCACTGATTTTATCGTTGTTATTGTCATGCAGAGATCCAATGGGCAGGTCATCTATATGCAATTGGTTATTTTAACTCCTATAAGCAAATTTACCTAGTGACAGATGTATATGCAAAATGCATGAAGTCTTATAGGCATATTATATATATGATATGCAGAGTTTCAGCGACGATTTTATAGGCATGGTATTTATACGACGTGCAGAAAACCTAGGAGCATGGTATCTATGTGAGATGAAGAGGTTCGAAAGTAGTATCTCCTACAAACATTGTATCTACATGAAATGCTAAATTTTGAAAGTAAATATCCTTAAAACATGGTATTCACATGAGATGATGAATTTTGAAAGTAAATATTCCTAAAACATGGTATCTACATGAGATGCTGAATTTTGAAAGTAAATATCCCTAAAACATGGTATCTACCCCTTCGCACGGGTTCAATCCCATCTCTTTCACTATACATCCCAATAGTTATTACAAAATTTATTACAAATTAATGAATCAGAGGAAAGAATAAAAATACATCATTGATTACATATACATCTAATCAGCCTAATCCAGACTCAGAGTCTAATAATATGAGATAAACCAACTTCCAGGATCGGATTTTCCAGTGCCTTTCTCTTATTTGGGATGTGTCAAAGTTCCAAGGAACTTAAAGAGTTCTAGGCAATGCTTAGACCACAAATATCATTGCAGAATAAGATTATAGTGCTGTGTGGAAAGGCCAGCCTTCAAATGTCCAAGTTTAAAGGGAAATCAAGGTCCCAAGGCAAGGCTCATAGGAGGGGGCAGAACTTAGAGACTAGGAGTAAGTGTAAGTGCAATAAAAGGGAATTAAGGGGCGGCCAGGGCAGGCTGGTGGTCATGCCCAATAATTAGGATGCTGACACACCCCTGACCAGCCTGTGAGCCTTAGAATTGGGGAGTTAAGACCTTGTTGAAGGTCAGGTTCAGCCCTGGACAGCAATTGGGATGCTTCCAGGCCATACCCTAACTCAGCACACATAAGGGAATGGGGTATGGGAGCAATTGTTCATACTAGCATCAAGAAACAAAGAAGGAATAGGCAAAAGTATGTAGGTACTTCAAAATTAGCTTTGCAGAGAGTTGAAAGCATACATGGATACAAAGACTATGAATAAACACATTAGAATGATACTGAAATTAATTTTAGGACATACCAGTCCAAAAAAGCAAGTAAGGAGAAACAGTAGCCTTATGAAAGCCAATGTGTAGTCAAGAAGCAAGAGTACAAGTTTAGAAGAGGGTTGTGATTTCTTTGTGTGCTTACTTGTGTGTGTAGTCTTAAAGGAAGCCATATATTTATAGAGCAGAAAAGAAGCCGAAACAGGTAAGAAAGTAGTTTGAGAATCAATAACACAAGGTTTCTATTTAATTAAGGGATTCTGATTTCAAACATGCAAAGTAAATAAGGAAAGAGGTCAACTAAACATTTTTCAAAGTAGTGCAAGAAGGGGTAAATACATAATAGTTATATAAGGGAAGGGTTTTGACATTACACGATTGTACAAATTAATGAAAGGAAACCAATTGATAGCCAATCAATCATGAGTCGAAAATTTTGTATTGATGAACCAAGTCAGAAAAGGGTAAAGAGAAGCTTTACTTAAGAAGAATCAGCAACAATCAATTAATCCAAAAAAAAAAAGATTCTGATTCGAACATAAGTTGGAAATCCTTTTTGACAAAAGATTTTAACACACATATAAAAGTTATTGTCATGCTAATAAGAAGAGTCTAGTATAGAAGAATTCAGAGTCATACACAAAAGGGTTCAAATTCAATACATAGATCCAAAACGAGTTTGAGAGAGTCCAGGGCTCAAATAGAACCCCAGTCCAAACACATAAGACCAAACAAGCCAAAAACCCCAAAATTCTAGGGTTTGGCTTCAATAAGATGCAAAGAATACAAAAATAAGGGAACAAGCAAATACAGTAGAAAGTTTAAAGCAAACAGAGTAAGGGAATTAATTTGAAACAAAAAGGAAGCAAAAGAAACAGTAGAGGAAAATATGCTTAAGTAGGTTATTCTCGATGAAACTTGAAAGACAAAATAGTAAGAACACTTAATGAACACAGTAGAAAAATACAGTAGACAAGATCATGGTGAAAGAAAATAGCAGAACATCGTGATGAGCATACAAGCACATAACGTAGAAATACAGTAGAGGAACATGTGTGGTAAAAAAAGAACATAAGATCATAGCAAAGACATACATACAGAAAGAAAGGGAAAACAAGAGTCAGAAAAACACTTAAGCATTTTCAGAAACCCTAAATCGGAAAGAAGTGACTTTGAAAGTAAAATTTTTAAAGAAAAGTTGGGGAAATCTTTTAAAAACTCAAAAATAGAGCATGAATACACACAGATGTGAAGAGAATCGGCGAAAAACCTTAAACATCTAGGGTTTCAAATGAACCCTAGAATGAGAAAGGCTTGGAAAAGGTCCGATCTAAGTCGGATAAGGCTGGAAAAAGGCTTAGGAGGCTAAGATATAACGGAGCCAGACCGGAGATGGCCGGAAACCTCAAGTCGGCGGAGGTCTGAGTGAAGAACTTCGAGGTATAGCCATGAACCTTCGAGTATCAGGCACTAGGTGCAGTAGGAGATGAGCATAGATCATCCATCGCCTAAGAAGCCATGGATTCCGGTGAGTCAGAGGTCGAAGACGGTGGGTAAAGCTAGGGTTTCGAGAGAGTTTGAGAGATGAGAGGATTCATTGGTGGCTATCAGATGGGAAATGATAGATTAGAGTAGTCTTTTGGAGTTAAAAAAAAGGTAAGGGTGGCTTATCGCTGTTGATCAAAATGATAAACGGACTGGATCAATAATAGGAACCGGGCGGGTAGTTTCGTACGGATCGGGGCCGAATTAAAACAAAATTGGGCTCGTCCAATTGAGGGTTAGGATTGGGTATATTGAGGATTACAATAGAAAATTAATAGGCTAGGATTGTAATAAAATGAGGCTAAATGTTAAATAGCCAGTTTTTCCTTTTTATTTTATAAAACTAATAAAAAGGATTTTAAAAGAAAATTAAAAGCACTGAACTGATTCATAATGTATAAATATTAATTTTAAACTGTTGGGACCAATTTTATGGTTATAAAATATTTATTAATCGTAAGATAGGCTATAATCGCAATTGTATGCAATTTAACTTTTAAAATACCAAATAAATTTGTAAAAAAAATGTACAAAAACCTCCTTAATTATATTGTGGTGTAAATATGAGGATGGAAATAGATTACTCACCAAAACGATAGTTTTAGGAATAATTATTGGATTTTGTATTGCTAAAACAAATAATAAAATGATTTTAAAAGCTTTAAAAATTAGGGAAAATGTCAAAATTCTTGGGCATACTTATATATGCATGTACATGCTAATTTGATAGTATTTTTAGTATAAAAATAGGTAGAAAAAAATTGGGTATCAATAGCTGCCCCTCTTTACCCGAGAAGGATAAAAGTGTTGTCGGGTAAAGATATGATGACCAATTTTGACCAGAAGAGACGACTTGAACAAAAACAAAGGTTTTGACCGAGCTCTGGTTCCTGAGCTACCTACATATCCCTGGTCTTCCAGGAATCAGGTCATATGTAGTTCAGGATACATCGGCGGAATATGCCGATGGAGGTTTTGAAAAGGACACACGCAATATTCAGGTTGGGAAGGATGGCTAGGGACCGATGGGCTGTGGAGACTGGAGCAAGATCGATCCCACTGTAATGGCCGTTGCCAGCTGGTGTACCTGCAGATGAGCAATACAAACATATCGTGTATAAAATTAAACATGATGCTAGTTCCCGTTGGACCATGAATGCTCTCTTTGGACGGGTAGGATGACGTCCTCAGACCATGGCGTCCTGGCCATGAAATGTATAATAAAGGATTTGCAAGCTATGAAATGATGTTCTCGGGCTATGATAATAGTGCCTCTGAACCATAATGCCTTTGAATAATGATGTGCAAAAGATAAAAGCGGAGTCCTCAGGCCATGACATGGCGTTCTCGGGCTATGAAAATGGTGCCTCCGAACAATGACACCTTTGGAAAATTTGGTGATATTTCAGCCCATGAAATGCAAGATTTGGCGATATTTCGGCCAATGTAAAGCATAAATATAAATGGAGATATTTCAGCCGATGTAATGCATAAATATAAATGGCGATGTTTCAGCCAATATAAAGCATAAATATAAATGGCGATGTTTCAGCCGATGTAAAGATTTAAATAAAGTTGGCGATGTTTCAGCCGATGTAAAGCATAAATAAAAATGGCTATATTTGCCGATGTAAAGATTTAAATAAAGTTGGCGATATTTTAGATGGAGACAATGCTTAGTCTCGGAAGGCAGGAAGGTAGCCTTATGCAATAAAAAACTGCAGATGGAGACAATGCTTAGCCTCGGAAGGCAGGAAGGTAGCCTTATGCAATTAAAAAAATGTAGATGGATACAATGCTTAGTCTTGGAAGGCAGGAAGGTAACCTTATGCAATGCAGAGAAATAAAAGTGAAGAGTAACAAAATTCCTTAGTTGAGAGACGATAGTTGCTAGTTGATTGTCACTGTGGCTGCTGGGGATGTCGCGTCCGAATAGCGCTTGTAAATAGGCGATGATTCTGAGAGTTGTATTCCCGAAAAAGTATGAGTATGTAGTCGTATCTGATGATTTTATGTCTTGGGTGCCTGCATCCAAAGAAAAGTCGTAAGTTTTGTAAAGGGGGAAGGTTAGTTCGTCTTCCCGTGGCCCCCGCACGTCCTACTCGGTTCTTATTTAAATTGGGCTAGCGTCGCTAAACAAAGTAATTTTGATAGTAGTTATGCATGATTTAGTAAAAACATAATTTAAAATGATTTTCTTTTAAATGAATCGATGACTGCAATGCGGTTTAAGACATTGCGACCTTTTTGCTAAGGAATTTTGAGGGTCCTCCTCAAAATTCTGCCCCAGTTTCCAATATCGAGGAAAATAAAATTTTTATTGAATTGTGACCGAACCTATTGGGCTGCCTACGTATCCCCTCTTAAACGGGAATCAGGTCAGGCGTTGTACAAATTACATCATACAGAAATTATAATGATTACACATAATAACGCTTGACTGCATTTGAATTAATCGGCTTTGGCTAGACTTCTCCATCCATTTCTGAGAGTATGAGGGATTCTTCTTGTTAGGACCCGGTAAACCATGTACGGGCCTTGCCAATTAGGAGAGAACCTTCCTTTGGCCTTATCTTGATGTGGAAAAATTTTATTCAACACCAGCTGTCTCGGTGTGAATTGTCTTGGCTTGACTCTTTTGTCGAAGGCTCTGGACATCCTGTACTGATACAATTGACCATGGCAAATTGCATTCAGTCTTTTCCGTCTATAAGGGATAATTGCTCATAGCGACTCTTTATCCATTCTGCATCTTCAAGTTCCGCTTCCTTTATAATCCTCCGGGAGGGAATCTCTACCTCGGCTGGAATGATTGCCTCGGTGCTATAAACCAACATATAGGGTGTCGCCGCATTTGATGTGCAGACTGTGGTACGGTATCACAATAAAGAAAAGGATAGCTTTTCGTGCAACTGCTTGTGTTTTTCTATCATTTTCCATAGTATCTTTTTTATGTTCTTATTGGCCGCTTCTACTGCTCCATTCATCTGAGGTCTGTAGGCTGTAGAATTTTTGTGCTTGATCTTGAACGTCTCACACATTACTTTCATCAAATCACTGTTGAGATTGGAACCATTATCAGTGATGATTGACTCTGGGATGCCGAACCGGCAAATGATACAGTAGCACACAAAGTCTGCCACAACCTTCTTGGTTACTGCCTTATATGATGCTGCTTCAACCCATTTGGTGAAATAATCAATTGCCACTAGAATGAACCCGTGGCCGTTTGATGCGGCAGGCTCGATAGGTCCGATGACATCCATTCCCCAAGCGGCGAACGACCATGGTGAGCTTGTTGCATTGAGCTCGTTAGGAGGCCCATTTATCATGTCTGCATGAATCTGGCAGCGATGGCATCTGCGGACATACTGGATGCAGTCTGTCTCCATAGTCATCCAGAAATAACCAGCTTGGAATATTTTCTTGGCTAAGACAAAACCATTCATGTGCAGGCCACAAGTCCCTGCATGAACCTCCTCCAACAACCTGGATGCTTTCTTTGCTTCGACACACCTTAGTAATCCCAAATCAGGAGTCCTCCTATACAGGATTCCTCTGCTGTGAAAGCAGTGGTTGGATAACCTCCGCTGTGTGCGCTTCTGAGTAGTGTTTGCAAGTTCTGGATATTATACTATTGATAGATACTTCTTCATGTCATGAAATAAACCATGGTTTTCCATCTGCTTCTTCTTCGACATGAGCACAGTAAGCGGGTCGATCCTGGATTTTTACCAGGATAGAATCAATGAAGTTCTTATCTGGATGTTGAATCATGGATGATAGAGTGGCCAATGCATCAGCAAACTCATTCTGGACTGTGGGGACATGATGGAATTCTGTCTTTGTAAAACTCTTCCTAACCTTCTATACATGATGCAAATACGGGAGTATTCTAGAGTTTTCGATTGCCCATTCTTCTCGGACCTGATGTATGAGCAAGTCGGAATCCCCGATCACTAGTAATTCCTAAATGTTCATGTCAATAGCCAGCTTGTGCCTTAAGATGCAGGCTTCGTACTCGGCCATGTTGTTGGTGCACGGGAACCTAAGTTTGGCAGACACCGGATAATGCTGACCTATTTCTTATACTAAAACTTCTCCTATGCCAACTCCTTTAAAGTTTGCTGCTCCATCGAAAAACATTCTCCAACCATCATAGGATTCTGCAATGTCTTCTCCTATGAAAGATACCTCCTCATCGGGAAAATACATTTTTAGAGGCTCGTATTTCCCGCCCAAGGGGTTTTCGGCAGATGATCTGCCAGTGCTTGTCCTTTGATCACTTTCTAGGTCACGTAGACAATATCAAATTTGCTCAGCAGGATTTGCCATTTGGCCAGCTTGCCCAGGGGCATGGGCTTCTTAAAGATGTACTTTAGCGGATCCATCCTTGATATGAGATAAGTGGTATAAGCACAGAAATAATGCCTCAACTTCTGATCTACCCAAGTTAGAGAAGAATAGGTGCGTTCTAGCAGGGAGTATCGGGCCTCGTACGGGGTGAACTTCTTGCTGAGATAGTAGATGGCTTACTTCTTTCTCCCTGTTTCATCATGTTTCCAAAAACACAATCGAATGCCCCATCCAGTACTGCAAGGTAGAGCAATAGCGGTCTACCCGGTTCGGGCGGAACCAGAACTGGCGGCATTGACAAGTATTCCTTTATTTTATCGAAGGTTTTCTGACAATCATCATTCTATTTAGTGGCAGTGTCCTTCTTCAAAATCTTAAAGATTGGCTCACAAATGACAGTGGACTGGGCTATGAACCGGATGATGTAGTTGAGTCTCCCAAGAAACTCATAACATCTTTCTTGTTCTTTGGAGATGGCAATTCTTGAATGGCTTTAACCTTTGATGGATCCAATTATATTCTTTGGCGACTTACAATAAACTCAAGAAGTTTTCCGGCAGGAACCCCGAACGCACACTTGGCGGGATTCAGTTTCAGATTGTACCTCCTCAGTCTGTTGAAGACCTTCCTCAAATCTTCCATGTGGTCAGCGACTTTCTTGGATTTGACAATGACATCGTCTACATACACATCGATCTATTTGTGTATCATGTCATGGAATATAGTAGTCGTGGCCCTCATGTAGGTGGCCTCGACATTCTTTAATCCAAACAGCATCATCTTATAACAATATATCCCCCACGGCGTAATGAAAGCCGTTTTCTCCACGTCTTCTTCATCCATCCATATCTGATGATACCCAGCAAAACAATCGAAAAATGACTGCAACTCGTGCTTGGTGCAGTTGTCAATCAAGATGTGTATGTTCGGCAAGGGGTAGTGGTCTTTCGGACTGGCCCGGTTGAGGTCCCGGTAGTCAACACAGACCCTGACCTTCCCGTCTTTCTTCGGTACTGGCACAATGTTGGCTAACCAAGATGGATACTCCACTACCCTGAGGACCTTGGCTTTGACTTGTTTGGTAACTTCCTCCTTGATTTTCAAACTCATGTCTGGCTTGAACTTTCTGAGCTTTTGCTTTACCGGTGGACATGTTGGCTCTGTTGATAGTTTGTGAGATACAATAGATGTTCTGAGACCATTCATATCATCATACGACCAAGAAAATATGTCCTCATATTCTTTTAAGAACTCAGTGTACTCTTCCTTTTCTGACGGTGACAGGTGAACACCGATGCGCGTTTCCTTGACATTCTCCGTATCCCCCAAGTTGACGACCTCAGTTTTATCTAGGTTAGACTTAGGCCTATTCTCAAAGTCCTCAACCTCTTTAAGGACCTCTTCTGGTATATCATCCTCTGCTAAGTCTATATCCGCTTGTTGCGTTATCTCATCGCATGTCACATTCGTCGGTTTATCAAGATAAGTAATGGTAATGCTGTGTAAATAAAGTAAATGATAGAGAAAAATAATAAGAGCGAGATTTATAAGAAACTGAAATACTTTGATAAATTCCATAATTTTTTTGAACATCGGAGCTCTTTTCGAAATTTAAAGAAAATACAAAAAGGAAATCAACTAGCGAAAGAGTAAAAGATAATGCATAGTGCTTTTTTCAGCCTTGCTACCCCGAAGATTTCCGGGCCTTGGTGGTTCTGACGGACCAGTTGTTGAGACACGCTTCTCGGCTCACAGCTTGTATGGAAGGGCCTTCCTGTCCTTCCTCCTCAAAAATGGCATGGCAGTCCATATCATCTTCCTCCAAGAACAGATTATTCATCGCCGCTAATGTTTCTTCTTCCTCTGACCCATATAAGATGTTTGCCGGCTGGAAAGTCTATTCCAGGCAGGGTATCGGGTGGTCCAGCGGATAGTAGGGGCCGCTCCATGGTGGCAACCAGTTCTGGAATTCTTCCCAAGTATATCCATACCCTAACCCGAATGTGGTGCCATGCTTCTTCAGTTTGATAGGCTTAGTAATTCCCTGGAGGTTCTTGCTGAGCCCTTTGCCAGGTTCATACTCGCTCGAATTTAGTATACTTTCGATTTTGTTATCCCACCACTTATCCTTGTCCACAGTATTGACTTGCTCGATGTGATGGTAGGTTTCTCCACCTAACTTCCTTCTTTTTCAATTGCTGGGATGGTCTGGCGACTGTATATGGGGTTACTACCGACGCTATGAATGATCACCTCTTAGTGATTCCACTTGAACATGACTACCTGGTGCAGGGTTGATGCTACAGCTCTAGTGGTGTGGATCCAAGGCCATCCCAGTAGTAAGTTGTAAGATGTTGGGATGTCTATCACTTGAAAATCAACGTCGAACCAAGTTGGTCCCATTTGTAGACATAAACTGACCTCCCCAATAGTGGACCTTTGGGAACCATCAAAAGCTTTGACGTTGATAGCCCCATCCTTGATTTCATGTTGACTCTTCCCCAACATTCTGAGAGTCACCAGTCGACAAATATTGAGGTTGGACCCTCCGTCAATCAAAGTCCTGGTGATGAAATAGTCTTCACATTGCACAGTGACGTGAAACGCTTTGTTGTGGCTTAACCCTTTTGGGGGTAACTCATCCTCGTGGAAAGTGATCTTATGACTCTCTAATATCTTCCCTATCATGTTCTCCATCTCTCCTTCAGTTATGTTACTAGGTCCATACGCCTCGCTTAGTATGTTCATCAGGGAATTCTTATGTGTCTCGGAGATTTGCAGCAGAGCTAAGATGGAGATCTACGCTGGTGTTTTATTTAGTTGATCAACAACTGAGTATTCTTTTGCCTGTATCTTCTGCCATAGATCATTGGGTCCAGTTTCAATAGGCCGTCCAGAGTCCTGCTTACTTAATTCAACTAAGTGCTCCGGAGTATAAATTCTGTCGGTCCTGGTCATACCTTATGCTGCAATTGCTTCTCTAGACCTAGTTTTCCACTTCCTTCTTGCCTCAGTGGTGTAATCCCTAGGAATGGCCTGTGTATGGAACGGTGTTGTGGCTGACATTGCTACAGGAATGGGCACCCTTGTTTTGGGAGGCAACACAGCAACTTCAAATGGTACAGGTGCCTTTGGAGACCCAAACTCTACCTCAATTGACTCTGCGGTCTTTGCGGATGACGGTGTTTCAAGCTCAAGAGGCACGTACATGTTTACTTCAGCATCCCCAGAGAGCTGGATCTGGACTACAATTGGATTTAGTGTGAATGTTGGCTTCTTGGGCTCGTCACCTTCGGTAACTAATCCAATTGACCCTTTGGGGTCCCAATCATCTTCTACCTCGATCATGTGCACACCCCCACCCTTATGATCAGGCAAGGGATTGTTGCGAACACTAGGAGCATGCTCCTTCGCCACGATGATTTTGTTGTCAATTAGACCCTGGATTTTATCCTTCGGAGATCGGCATTCATCAATGGTATGCCATTTCATGCCGGAATGGTATGCACAGGTTTTGTTTGGATTAACCCATTGGGAAGGATTTTTTGGGGTTATGGCAGGGATTGGGGTGACGTAACCGATGGCTTTGAGTCTTTCATATAGCTGGTCGATTGGTTTGGCAATGGTGGTGTATTGCTTGGGAGGTCTACAGTCGAAGTTAGGGCATGGCCTAGGGAAGTTTTGGCGGGCGGGAGGTAACTGGTAGTGAGAAGGTAGAGCATTGTAGGATTGGTAGACGGGTGCGGGTTGGGAATATCTTGGTAAGGTAGGTTGATATGTGGGGGATGGAGATGATTGGCAAGTAGGTGATGGAATTTGGTAGAATGCCGGAGGTTCTTGGTAATTAGGGATAGGTTGATATGTGAGAGGGGGTACCGGGTAAGCTTGTTATTTTAATGGGGAATTTGTTCTCTGTGAAACTATCACGACACTTACGTCCCTTTTCTTGGACATGCCACTAGACTGTAGGGCTTTGTTGGTAGCCTGTAGTGCCACAAAGTTAGTAACCATATCGCTTTTAATGTCTTCCTCAATCCTTTCTCCTAGCTTGATGATGTCGGAGAATTTCTGGTCCTCTATCAGCATCAACCTCTCGTAATATTATGGATTTTGAGCTCGGACAAAAAACCTATTCATCTATTCTTCTTCCAAGGCCGGACTGACCTTAGCAGCCTCTCATCTCCAACGAGTAGCATACTCGCGGAATGTCTCTGTAGGATTCTTCTTCAAATTCTGGATGTAGAAGACATCTGGCGCATTTTCTGTATTGAATCTGAACCTGTCCATGAAATCGGATGCCATCCCTACCCAACTTACCCACTTCGTGGGATCTTGGCTAATGTACCAAGATAGTGCATCACCTTTCAAACTTCTCATGAAGAGCTTCATGCGAATCTTTTCATCCCTTCCGACTCCGACCAGCTTATCGCAGTATGTCCTCAAATAGACTCTAGGATCCCTAGAGCCATCAAACATCTCGAACTTAAGAGGTTTGTGCGCCTCGAGAAGTTCGACGGGCTGAATGCAAAGGTGCTCATAATTCAACCCCTCAATACCTTTGTTTCCTTCAACACACTGGACTCAGCTAGTCAGTTTCTTGAGCTTTGCGGCCAGATTCTTGATGAGGGAGTCTTTGTCATCAGATTCCGGTGTGTTTGAAATGGGTTGAGTGTATTTTGGCATGGTTTCCACATAGATGGGAGTGTGGTGGGGATGATCATTTAGCGGTTCGGGAATGAGGAGTGGGATGTTGTGTGAAGTGTGACAAATGTTGCAATTTTGATGGGGAGCGGGACGTTCTGTGGAGGTACATGATTTTGAGCATTGGGAAAATTGAGGTCTGGGGTAGTGAGGGAGAATTACAAGCTTTCTAAGGTCTCAAATTTGTCCAGTTCTTTTTAAAATTTCAGTAACTTCTGTTCGAGTTGGGCGGCACTTTCTTTGGAACCCTGAATACCTTAAGGAACCTTTGCCCTTTCAACCGAGTTCTCCTTCCTGATATTGTTCAAGTCTTCCATTTTTGCTTTGTTATTGTTTCTGATAGGACTTGGAGGAGGAGGAGGTGGAGGGCCCTTAGATCTTGTGGAGTAGGATGACGATGCCAGGGTGCACGAACTAACCTTTTGGGGAGGGGAATAAAACGAAAAGTGAAAAAAGTTAACAAGTTAGTATGGATTCTGTGAAAATGTAGCAATATTTAAACACATAGTGTAAGAATATAAATCGTGTCCTAAATTGGGTGCCTCGTTGTGCCCGAGGTAGTCCTAGCGACAAGTTGATTTGGAGAACTTATAATGCTAAATGCCTCATTTTATTGATAAAAATAAGACGAATCCCAAAACGACACTAAAATTGCATATAGTAAAATGTCACTAATGGCCATTGTCCTTATTACATTTTAAAGTGAAAAGAAAAAGACTCATAACTACTTGGTCCCAGAAGGACCTTCCCTAGACTCGGCATCTTTAGCTCCATCGAACAGCTTCACCAGCTCACGCAGCCCCAGCAGCAATAAGCCCTAGCCAAATGTCCTCCTTTATTTCCCTTAGCGTTTTGGCAATTCTCGATCCTCTAGATGAATTTCCCCTCCAGCTCTACCAAACCTTGCTCCAAAATACCCTAGTCACTTGTTGGCATTGACAACCATATTTTTCCATTCCTCGATAAATTTCTGATTTGCTTCTTGAATTTCCTAATGTTCACTCTCGCACTCCCTGATCCTCTTGTCCAGTTGGTTGTATTTAGCCTGTATTTCAGTCCTTCTGTCGATGCCCTATGACGTCGAACAGACCCGGGCTGTCCCAACCCAGCATGATCTTCTTCTAACAAACCTGGATAGTATGGGGTGTAACCAGCATGTTATCTATCAGGTTCTATGGAATCCTTTTCTAGGATGATTTTTGTATTCCACATGTGTTGAGCTTGACATTTGTGCGAGCTATCGTCGTCATGGAAATCGGCCTTGAAGTGACTCATCTTTTCAACCTTTGGTATGACCTGCTTCCTCCCTGCCTGCCTCATGGCTCAGAGAGGGACATAGAGATAAGTTCCTCTCAGACCAATGAGTATGAGGAATGGAGCGTCCCGAGAGCGGATGATGAACTCTTCAGTAGGGAACCATTAGAACATCCACTAAACCTTGTCTTCTTTCAGATTTTCAAACAACTCTACCCATCCTTTAGTGTCTCCTAGTTGAGCAAACATGTTAGGCATATAGTTCGTTCTCTTGGGATGATGGAAGGCTATATGATCATTCCACGGCCTTCGTGGAAGCTTTTGATGGTATTGACCCCATTGAAGATGTTCTATAAGCCAGAGTTGGAGTAGTAAATTGCAACACTCGAAATGACTGGCCCATCATTGACAGTTCTCCAAGGCTCGGTAGATCTCAGCAACAATCATGGGCACTATGCTGAAAGGATGCCATCCAATCCCTTCCATTAATGTCTTGGTGACCATGGCTAGTCTGGTATGGATCCTAGCCCTCTTCCTAAGGAACACTATCATTCCCAAAAAGCTGAACATAAAGACAAAGACCCTCCTATGGATATGCCCCAATGATGTGAGGGAAAATTCATCTGGGTAGGTGCGGTAGGACTTGCTATGGTCGTACCTCTCGTACATATAGTCGAAAGGAATATAGGAATCCTTCAGGCAGGTCAAGTCTGTGTTTTTCTTCAGTCCCATCATCTTGAGAAAACCCCTACCCTTGCGATTTTCTGGCATGAGCAAACCCGGAGTCTCCCAAGGAATACCAGCTAACCCTCCTATTTCTTCGAGCAAATGTGTCATTTCAAGATCCCCAAAGCGAAACAAGATCTATTACTGTCCCAGAATAAGGTCGCAGCGTCTATGATTTTGTTGTCAGGATGGATTTCCAAAAGAGAAGGCAAATTCCCCAAATATTTGTGGATGAGAGTCCGGTCACTGGAATGAAGGTCTTCCCACCTATTTAGAAACCTTGGGTGAATGTTGGTTACCATGCCGAATCTGGGGATTTCGTGCCTCTTTTTTAGCAAAACAAAGTGTTAGTTCCTTACCCCACCGGACTCGACTATTTAAACCAATAATTAGCATGATGGCATTTGGTTCACCAAATAAATGCACAGAATATGGTGTTGTCCGTTTGGGTTCCAAGGAAATCCAGTGGACTTTGGACAACTCTATCTTAAGGAGTCGTTATGTGGACAACATAACTGACTCGACTATGTTTGACAGTGATGCATGCACAGTTAAATAGAGTAAGGCATCTATGGGTATTAGACCGGTACCCTTGAGCGGATAACTCAAGAGGGAAAGGCACAGAACCGTCGACTGCACCGTTAATCGACTGGTTTTACCGCAAATATGCATTTGCCAAATTTAGGGGGTAATAATATCGGAAGAGCGCAACAACTCATTATAAGTGTTTCTATGGTATTTGTTTGGAACGAGTGAAATATTATGTTGAAGGTGCAGTTACAAAAATGAAACAAATTGTCACGTATTTTCATGTTCATAATGATTACAATAAATGCTCAAAAATTACAACGGTATTAAAGGGAAGCAGTAAAAGAAAGCATTAAAGAAAAAAGAAACAAAAAAAGGCCAAGTCAGTTTCGAATAAAAACATTAAATAAAGCAGTAAAGAAGCAGTAAAGTCACAAATAACATGAAATGGTAAAATCCTTAAAAACAACCTCCCCAGCAGAGTCGCCAGGTTGTCAACGCCCCCTTTTCCTTGCAAAATTGGGTTTACGACATTTGGGAAGACAACTCTATTTCCATTTTGTAATTGGGTTTTCGATTTGAAGAGTCGCCACCTAATGATTAATTGCATTAGGACACTAATGGTTTTGAGTTGAAAAACCAGATTTTGGGCAAAGGGTTAGAAATTATCTCGAGGGGAAGGTGTTAGGCACCCCTCAAGATCCACTAGTGTGGTTCCCGGCCATGCTATGTTGTGATTTTAAATGCAAAAAAGTATACAAATAATTTCACGCATAAGGGTTGCAAATAGGTACTTAACAAACATGTTGAAATTGAGGTCTAAGTCACCTCATAATTTGTTCAAGGAAAGTGTGTAGGTGCAGAAATTTAAACAAAGAAATGAATAAAAAAATTTGAAAAAGAAGAGAATAGTGAAGTAAAAAGGAGGAATTTGGCGACTGAAACGAGATATAGAATTTCATTGATAAAATAATAATAAAGTTATATAAGAGAAATGGGTCCTAGGTTTTCGAAACACATGGATCATCCACACAACATCGGTAGCCAATCATACGCATGGTATTACTGCGTGATCATTATCTCCATGTCTACCCTTCCCACCCCGTTAGGGTGTTAAGCGCGGAATGGTATCGTCACCTACTACATGCTATTAACCATCCCACCTACCAGTCCCGGAGGCAGTTGGGACTTCTAATCCTAAAGGGGAGGGATCTTAGCTTTTCATAGTTTAAAAGGATAAAAATCTTGGGCGACAATCAAAACACATAATGCAGTTAAAGGGGAACTAGGAGCAACTAAGGGCTCAAACAGGCCTCCTCATTTTGCGAAACATATTTTTTAGCATGTCTTACACATACTGATTTGGTCTGAATTAAATTGAGGCGTGGGATAGGTTGATTTACCACATATTTCCCAGATAGCGAGTCCAAATTAGTCCTGCTTAGATGTATTTTTCGAAAAATTGACATAGTTGATTAATTACTTAAATTTTTGTCTATGTGTTAAACAGGATCTATAAGCATGATATATATTAATGGATGAATAAACTGATTGCAAAAAAAAAAGCATTGTTGGCTGTAAACTCTGCGAGTGTTAAACAATTACCACTGATTTAAAACTTAGGAGTGAATGGGCGATTCAGATTTAGTTGATAGCTCCTATAGGCATGCTCTTTAGGCATCACTGATTTTATCGTTGTTATTGTCATGCAGAGATCCAATGGGCAGGTCATCTATATGCAATTGGTTATTTTAACTCCTATAAGCAAATTTACCTAGTGACAGATTCATATGAAAAATGCAGGAAGTCCTATAGGCATATTATATATATGATATGCAGAGTTTCAGCAACGATTTTATAGGCATGGTATTTATACAACGTGTAGAAAACCTAGGAGCATGGTATCTATGTGAGATGAAGAGGTTCGAAAGTAGTATCTCCTACAAACATGGTATCTACATAAGATGCTAAATTTTGAAAGTAAATATCCCTAAAACATGGTATCTACATGAGATGATGAATTTTGAAAGTAAATATTCCAAAAACATGGTATCTACATGAGATGCTGAATTTTGAAAGTAAATATCCCTAAATCATGGTATCTACCCCTTCGCACGGGTTCAATCCCATCCCTTTCACTATACACCCCAATAGTTATTACAAAATTTATTACAAATTAAATGAATCAGATGAAAGAATAAAAATACATCAGTGATTACATCAACATCTAATCAGCCTAATCCAGACTCAGAGTCTAATAATATGAGATAAACCAACTTCCAGGATCAGATTTTCCAAAGCCATTTTCTTACTTGGGACGTGTCAAAGTTCCAAGGAAGTTCAAGAGTCCTAGGCAATGCTTACACCCCAAATATGATTGTAGAATCAGATTATAGTGCATTTTGGAAAGGCCAACCCTCAAATGTCCAAGTTCATAGGGAACTCAAGGTCCCAAGGCAAGGCTCATAGAAGGAGGGGGGACAGAACTTGGAGACTAGGAGTAAGTGTAAGAGCAATAAAAGGTAATTAAGGGGAGGGAAGGGCAGGCTGGTGGTCATGCCCAGCAATTAGGATGCTGGCACACCCATGACCCGCCTGTCAGCCTTAGAATTGGGGAGTTAAGACCTTTTTGAAGGTCAATTTCAGCCCTGGATAACAATTAGGATGCTGCCAGGCCACACCCTAACTCAGCACACATAGGGGAATGGGGTATGGGAGCAATTGTTCAGACTAGCATCAAGAAACAAAGAAGTAGCAGGCAAAAGCATGTAGGTACTTCAAAATTAGCTTTGTAGAGAGTTGAAAGCGTACATGAATACAAAGATTATGAATAAACACATTAGAATGATACTAAAATTAATTTTAGGACATACCAATCCAAAGAAGCAAGTAAGCAGAAACAGTAGCCTTATGAAAGCCAAAGTGTAGTCAAGAAGCAAGAGTACAAGTTTAGAAGAGGGTTGTGATTTCTTTGTGTGCTTACTCGTGTGTGTAGTGTTGATGGAAGCCATGTATTTATAGTGCAGAAAAAAGCAGAAATAGGTAAGAAAATAGTTTGAGAATCAATCACACAAGGTTTCCCTTTAATTAAGGGATTCTGATTTCAAACGGGCAAAGTAAATAAGGAAAGAGGTCAACCAAACATTTTTCAAAGTAGTGCAAGAAGGGGTAAATACATAACAGTTATTTAAGGAAAGGGTTTTAATAGTACACTGTTGTGCAAATTAAGGAAAGGAAACCAATTGACAGCCAACCAATCATGAGTCAAAAATTTTGTATGAATGAACCAAGTAAGAAAAATGTAAAGAGAAGCTTTACTTAAGAAGAATCAACAACGATCAATAAACACCAAAAAAAAGGATTCTGATTCGAACATAAGTTTGAAATCCTTTTTGATGAAAGATTTTAACACACATATAAAATGGACTGTCATGCTAATCAGGACTCTATTATAGAAGAATTCAGAGTCATAGACAAAACGGTTCGAATTCAATACATAGATCCAAAACGAGTTTGAGAGAGTCCATGGCTCAAATAGAAACCTAGTCCAAACACACAAGACCAATCTCGCCAAAAACCCCAAAATCCTAGGGTTTGGCTTGAATCAGAAGCAAAGAAGACAAAAAATGACGGAACAAGCAAATACTGTAGAATGTTTAAAGCAGACAAAGTAAGGCAATTAATTCGAAACATAATGCAAGCAAAATAAATAGTAGAGGAAAACATGCTTAAGTAGGTTATTCTAGAGGAAAATTGAAAAGATGAAATAGTAAGAACACTTAGTGAAAACAGTAGAAAAATGCAGTCGACGAGATCATGGTGAAAGAAAATAGTAGAACATCATCAAGAGCGTACAAGCACATAGCGTAGAAATATAGTAGAGGAACATGCATGGTAGAAGAAGAACATAAGATCATAACATATACATACATACACAAAGAAAGGGGAAAAAAGAGTCAGAAAAACACTTAAGCATTTTCAGAAACCCTAAATTGGAAAGAAGTGACTTTGAAAGTAAAATTGTTAAAGTAAAGTTGGGGAAATATTTTAAAAACTCAAAAAAGAGCATGAATACAAACAGATCTGAAGAGAATCGGAGAAAAACCTCGACCAACTAGGGTTTCTAATGAACCCTAGAATGAAAAAAGGCTTTGGAAAGGTCCGATCTAAGTAGGATAATGCTGGAAACAGGCTCAAGAGGCTAAGATATACCGGAGCCAGGCCGGAGATGGCCGGAAATCTCAAGTCGATGGAGGTCTAAGTGAAGACCATCGAGGTCTAGCCTTGAACCTTCGAGTATCAGGCACATAGGAGCAGTAGGAGATGAGCATAGATCATCCATGGCCTGAGAAGCCATAGATTCCGGTGAGTCAGAGGTCGAAGATGGTGAGTGAAGCTAGGGTTTAGAGAGAGTTCGAGAGAGTTAGAGAGATGAGAGGATTCAGGGGCAGCTATCAGATGGGAAATAGAGATTTGGGTAGTCGTTTGGAGTTAAAAAATGTAAGGGTGGCTTATGGCCATTGATCATTGGATCAATAATAGGAACCGGGCGGGTCGTTTTGGACGGATCGGGGCCGGGTTAAAACAAATTTGGGCTGGTCCAATCGAGGGTTAGGATTGGGTAAATTGAGGGTTAAAATTGAAATATGAATAGGCTATGATTGTAATAAAATGAGGCCAAATGTTAAATAGCCAGTTTTCCCGTTTTATTTTATAAAAATAGCAAAAATTATTTTAAAAGTAAATTAAAAGCACTGAACTGACATAATGTATAACTATTTATTTAAAAACGTTGGGACCAATTTTATGGTTATAAAATATTTATTAACCGTAAGATAGGCTATAATCGCAATTGTATGCAATTTAGCTTTAAAAATACCAAATAAATTTGTAAAAAAAAATGTACGAAAATCACCTTAATTATATTGTGGTGTAAATATGAGGATGGAAATAGATTACTCACCAAAATGATAGTTTTTGGGAATAATTATTGGATTTTGTATTGCTAAAACAAATAATAAAATTATTTTAAAAGCTTTAAAAATTAGGAAAAATGTCCAAATTCTTGGGCATACTTATATATGCATGTACATATTATTTTTAGTTTATTTTGAGTATAAAAATAGGTAGGAAAAAATTGGGTATAGCATCAACGGCTCGAGAAAGATGACCTTCGGAAAGGTTTAAAGTTAGCAGCAATTGTGGGTTCAAGTGCCACGAAGATAGATTTTTTTAAGGCAGCGGCTGAGCAGCAAAGGATGAGGAAAGACATGTGGGAAGTGTCAGGCGGTGGCTAAAATTTCTAGGATGCCGAGTATAAGAGGCCAAGGACCGAGTAGTCAATTAAGGGGATGAGTACCGCCAAAGTGGCAGAGTGACGGAGTTGCATATGGGCTTTGCAATGGGATGAACACGTACCTTAAAAAGAGTTTGGAGCTTTTTGAGAATATTAGTAGTTGGTGATTGGGGTCTACGGATTTAATTAGAAGTATGAGTTGTTATGCGGCAGGAGATTTGATATAATGTGAAGGAGCTTCTTGAATAAAGAAGGATTCAATAGAACTTTGAATTGGAAGAATATTGCCGCACATTTAATTGATGTCCACGAGGGGTGAATGGACTTGTGCAGCTGGAGAGTGAGCTCGGACTCAAGATGGGTTATTGATTTATTGGTGATTGTACCCCGTGTAGTAAGGTTGGAAGATATCGGGGAGTGATTTTTACAAGTGGATTATTCCTGTAGAAACAAATATTCTTCAAGAAGAAAAAAGAAACAACTTTTTTTTTTTAACATTGACTAATTTTGTGATATTTCTTTCTCCAATATGTATATTTACTTTATTATATGTGTAAGTAAACTTTTATTTGATTTTGTAAACTCTTTTTTCTTATTTAGATAAACATAGACATGTGCCCTATATATTACATTTATTTTAAAAGAATTTCCAAATCTAGCTACAGTGTTTCAAAGAATTATACTTATAGGATTTTAAATTTGAAAGAATTTATAGTTATAAGGAGTAGTTTTTTTTGCTAGAAGCGAAATAGTATTTAAATAATTTGAAAAAATAACAAAAGTTCCTAACATGATTGCATATGATCATTAAGCGAATTAAGTATGATAACATGATTAAAAAAAGATAAATTTTATTTTTAATTTAAATTCAAATTTTGCAACTTTATCTATAAATTCAAAATTATCTTTTAATTTAAATATTTTATATATATATACACACACACACACACACACACACACACACACACACACATATATATATATATATATATATATATATATATATATATATATATATATATATATATATATATATATATATATATATATATATGTGTGTGTGTGT
>MU725170.1:101530-147890 GCA_026770625.1 Nicotiana glauca
TATATATATATATATATATATATATATATATATATATATATATATATATATATATATATATATATATATATATATATATATAACTAAAATAGCCTAATATATAGAATAAAGTTACCATATATTGTTGACATTTATTAGCTTGCCACTTGGATTAACCACAATGTAAATTATATATGGTAAGTTTCTTGCTTCGATATATATGTATAGATGTTCAAAAGTATCATATCTTTTTATTATCTTTAAATTAAAAACAGTACAAGTTTTTTCAAAATAATTTGTTTGCATTTTTAAAAATAAAATATTGTGATGACCTTTTGGGTCATCACTTGTTTTTAAATTAAACTCTGTATTTTTGAAGCACTGAAAACCACATTTAGAGTCACCTTGATTTGCGTGCGTATTTCGGGCGCGTAGCCGAAAAGATTAAATATAAATATCTATGAAAAGTGATAAAATTTGGCTATAAAATGACTTAATTTTACTTCGGTCTATGTTTTAGGTAAATAGACCCAGACCCGTAGGAAAATATGGGACTTGGGCGTATGCTCGGAATCGAATTCTGAGGTCCCAAGCCTGAGAAATGAATTTTTGAAAGAAATAGTTTTCTAAAATTGTTTATAAGGTTTGGAAATGAATTTTGATTAGAACATGTTGGTATCGGGCTCGTATTTTAATTTCGGTGCCCAGTACAGGTCTTATATACAATTTCAGATAATTATGTGAATTTGATAAGAAACAAAATTCATTTGACGTTATTCGGACCTTGAATGCAAATTTGATGTTTAAAGAAGTTTTGCAAAATTTCATTGATCTTGAGGTTTAATTTGATGTTCATGATGTTATTTTGGTAATTTGAGTGCACGAATAAGTCCGTGGATGTTTTTGACGTTGTGTGTAAATTTGGTTTGGTGCCCCGAGGGCTCGGGTGAGTTTTGGAATGTCACGACCCTAACCCCGAACCTGGTCGTGATGGCACCTCTCGCGAAGACAACGCCAACTAATTGAACCAAATCTCATTTTAAATAGCTAAACAACATAACGATAGTCTAAAAATTGTTTAATAACACGAAATAGCGGAAATACAGTGAAACAAATGCGGAAACCAGCCCGACACAGCCCTAACCGGGGTGTCACAAGTCACGAGCAACTACAAATCCTTATTCAAGTCTACTAAGTACAGTATTTGATACAACTGTTTGAAGGACACAAAAAATAATAAGATAAGGGAGGCACGGGGGCTACGGACGCCAACAGCTACCTCCTAAACACCGCCTGGACTAGAGGAGTTAACACTCTGGAGCGGGACAAACAACGCCTGAATCTGCACACACGGTGCGGGAAGTAATGCGAATACTCTGACCCAGTGAGTAACAAATATAAATAATGACTGAAGATAAGAAATCACATAAAGCATAAGGTATTCTATAATGAAGCAGATAAGCATCCGCTGGTACTTATCTAAGAAACCTTAGTCATCCTCGCCCTCTGCACCGCTGAATGTCAGAGGCTGGAGTCTACCAAACCTCTCAAGTCACCATTGCTCATCATCCGGCATAACTGGTACTACAAACTCCTAGACTAGTGTAACCGGCTGGGCTAGAGCTGCCCCCAACGTCTAAAGTCCCTGCACAACCTGATCGGGTGTGCGAGCAACAGAGGTCTAGATCCCTCCCCCGGTCTATGAAGTAGCTACGACTGTAGTAGCTGAAAGTGCTTGAGCCAAACGGTACACACTGACAGGATCTGAGCTAAAGCCTCGTGAAGGCCTGGAATCACAATAGGCACAACTGGTGCCTGAACTGGTGCTGCTGGAGCATCCATAGCTTGAGCCTGACTCTGAGCTGGGGCAGCTGGTGGATCAATAGGTTCTGCCCTTGCTGCTCTGCCTCTGCCACAATCACGACCACGTCCACAACCCCAGTTGGCCTCAACTAGTGGCACTGGTGGTCATCCACCTCATTCAGTAGCTCGTGTCCTCACCATCTGTGAGAGAATGGAATAACAAAAGTTTAGTACTCGGATCAACAAGTTCGCACGACAAGAATTTCAAGAATATGAAGTTTTTCCTAAAGGTTCTTCAGGCTCCCAAGGATAAATACAGATGTCTCCATACCGATCCACGAGACTCTATTAAACATGCTCATGACTCGCGAGACCTATGTAACTTAGGCTCTAATACCAACTTTTCACAACCCTAACCTCAAACCTGGTCGTAATGACGCCTCTCGTGAAGACAAGGCCAACCAATTGAACCAAATCACATTTTAAACAGCTAAATAACATAACGATAGTCTAAACATGGTTTAATAACATGAAATAGCAGAAATACAGTTAAACAAATGCGGAAACCAGCTTGACACAGCCCTACACGGGGTGTCACAAGTCATGAGCAACTACAAATCCTGATGCAAGTCTACTAAGTATAGTATCTGATACAACTATTTGAAAGACACATAAAATAATAAGATAAGGGAGGCACGGGGGCTGCAGATGCCAACAGCTACCTTGTAGCTTCTGAAATACTGCCTGGACTAGAGGAATCAACACTCCGGATTGAGACCAACAACGCCTGAATCTGCACACACAGTGTAGGGAGTAATGTGAGTACTCCGACCCAGTGAGTAACAAATATAAATAATGACTGAAGATAGGAAATCACATAAAGCACAAGGTATTCTATAATGAAGCAGTAAAACATTGTTTGAAAATAATAAATCAGTTAAAATTTAGTAAATTCGGGGTTTCAATCATTACTCACCTCGAACCGACTAAATCTCTAGATCGCGACGCCTTTTCCCCTTAAATCGTCCTCCACGCGCATCGAATCTATCCAAAATTAGAATGAATACTTCACAATATGCTAAGGGAACAAAGCTCAAGCGAAAACAATTTACCAAAAATCCCAAAATTAGCAAAACCCGAGCCCGGGCCCATTTCTCGAAACTAAGAAATTTTTACATCAATGGGTTCCTTATCTTTTCATGAGTTCGTACATACCAAAAGTTCTCAAATACGGCCCCAATTGGCCCTCCAAATCCCCAAATCAAAATTCCAAGCCCCAGTTCTTCCATTTTTAGCTTAAGTTCCATGATTTTCTAGGTAGATTTCACAATAGAAACGAGTTTTAAGTTCAATAATCTTACCTCCAATCGATTCCCTTTGAATCCCTCATTAATCTCTACCAAGAAGCTCTCAAAATGATCAAGAATGGATGAAAATAGACCTAAAAGCGTGAATGAAAAGACTTAAAACAATCTGCTCAGTTATGCTTTCCCTTCATTGCGATCATGGCACTACCCTCGCGATCGCGAAGAAAAATTCTTCAAGACCCCAAAATTACACTACTCGAACGTGACATATCTTATGCGAACGCGATGCACATTCCACCTAAGCCTGTGCGATCGCGAACGCCTTCACACGAACGTGATGAATAAACTACTGCCGATGCCCCCTTTTTCTCTAAAGGCAAAATCAGGTTTACAACATTTAGGAAGATAACTCTATTCCCGTTTGGGATCTGGGTTTTTGATTTGAAGATTCTCCACCTAATAATTAAGTGCATTAGGAAAATAAGGGTTTATGAGTTGGAAAACCAGAGTTCGAGTAAGGGTTAGAAATTATCTCGACAGGAAGGTGTTAGGCACCCCTCAAAATCCACTAGTGTGGTTCCCGGCCATGTTACAATTATGACTTTACAAATAAGCAATTAGGGCTCAAATAAAGGGGCTTGCACACAAGTTTAAACTCATTTGAGAAAAAGATAATGCAGGATTTTTTGAAAAAAAAAAGGATTTAAATAACTTATAGAGAAAAACAAGTAAGAAAACACATAAAGGGAGGGGAGTCCTAGGTTTATACATAATATGGATCATCCCATACAACACCCGGTAACCGTTTATACACGTGGTGTTATCGCGTGGTCATCATATCCACATCTACCCTTTCCCACCCGTAAGGTATTAAAATGTAGAATAGTCTCATTTTCTTATTCCATGCTACTACATGTCCCACCTATCATCTCGGAGGCAGTTGGGACTACTAATTCTGGGGGGGGGGGGATTGGCTTTTCAGAATTTAAAAGGATAAAAATCTAGGGTGACAGTCAAAACACACAATACAGTTAAAGGGGAACTAGTAGCAACAAAAAAAGAATTGTTAGTTGTAAGCTCTGCGAGTGTTAAACAAATTACTACTGATTTTAACCTTACGAGTGAATGGGCGATTCAGATTTAGTCGATAGCTCCTATAGGCATGCTCTCTAGGCATTATTGATTTTATCGCTATTATTGTCATGAAGAGATCATATGGGCAGGTCATCTATATGCAATTGGTTATTTTAACTCCTATAAGCAGATTTTCCTAGTGACAGATGCATATGCAGAATGCAGGAAATCCTATAGGCACATTATCTATATGATATGCAGGGTTTCAGCAACGTTTTATGGGCATGGTATTTATACGACGTGCAGAAAAACCTAGGAGCATGGTATCTATCTGAGATGTAGAGGTTCGAAAGTAATAATTCCTAAAACATGGTATCTATATGAGATGTTGAATTTTGAAAGTAATAATTCCTAAAACATGGTATCTACCCTTTTGCGTGTATTCGATCCCATCCCTTTCACTATACACCCTAGTAGTTATTGCAAAATTTATTACATACCAAATGAATCAGAGGAAAGAATAAATTACATCAGTGATTACATCTACATCTAATTAGCCTAATCCAGACTCAAAGACCAATAATATGAGATAAACCAACTTCCAGGATCAGATTTTCCAAAGCCTTTCTCTTATTTAGGATGTGTCAAAGTTTCAAGGAACTTCAAGAGTTTCAAGCAATACTTACACCCAAAATATGATTGCAGAATCAGATTATAGTGCGGTGTGGAAAGGCCAGCCCTCAAATGTCCAAGTTCAGAGGGAACTCAAGGTCCCAAGGCAAGGCTCATAGAGGGTGGGGGGAATAACTTAGAGACTAGGAGTAAGTGTAAGTGCAATAAAAGGGAATTAAGGGGAGGCCAGGGCAGGATGGTGGTCAGGACCAGTAATTAGGATGTTGGCACACCCCTGACCAGCCTGTCAGCCTTAGAATTAGGGAGTTAAGACCTTGTTGAAGGTTAGGTTCAGCCCTGGACAGCAATTGGGATACTGCCAGGCCATATCTTAACTCAACACACATAGGGGAATGAGGTATGGGAGGAATTGTTTATACTAGCAGCAAGAAACAAAGAAAGAGCATGCAAAAGCATGTAGGTACTTAAAAATTAACTTGGTAGAGAGTTGAAAGCATACATGGATACAAAGACTATAAATAAACACATTAGAATGATACTAAAATTAATTTTAGGACATACCAGTTCAAAGGACCAGTTAAGGAGAAACAATAGCCTTCTGGAAGCCAAAGTGCAGTCACACAAGGTTTGAGAATCAATCACACAAGGTTTCTCTTTAATTAAGGGATTCTGATTTCAAACGGGCAAAGTAAATAAGGAAAGAGGTCAACTAAACGTTTTTCAAAGTAGTTCAAGAATGGGTAAATACATAATAGTTATTTAAGATAAGGGTTTTGACAGTACACGGTTGTGCATATTAAGGAAAGGAAATCAATTGACAGCTAAGCAATCATGAGTCGAAAATTTTGTATGAATGAACCAAGTCAGAAAAAGGTAAAGAGAGGCTTTACTTAAGAAGAATCAACAACAATCAATTAATCCCAAAAAAAGATTCTGATTCGAACTTAAGTTGGAAAACCTTTTTGAAGAAATATTTTGACACACATATAAATGGGACTGTCATGCTACTGAGAAGAGTCTAGTATTGAAGAATTCAGAGTCATACACAAAAAGGGTTCGAATTTAATACATAGATCCAAAGCGAGTTTGAGAGAGTCCAGGGGTCAAATAGAACCCTAGTCCAAACACACAAGACCAATTCGCCCAAAAACCCCAAATCCTAGGGTTTTCGATTTGAATCAGTTGCAAAGAAGACAAAATGAGGAAACAGGCAAATACAGTAGAAAGTTCAAAGTTAACAGATTTAGGATATTAATTCGAGACATAATACGAGCAAAAGAAACAGTAGAGCAAAACATGTTTAAGCTGGTATTCTAGAGGAAACTTAAAAAGGTAAAAATAATAATAACACTTGATGAACGCGGTAGGAAAATACAGTAGGCGAAGCATATCAAGTCATAATGGAAGGAAAATAGCTGAACATAGTGGGAAAGCATGTGAAGACGTAGCATAGAAACATGGTAGAAGGAAGAACAAAATATAGCAAATATAGTAAAAGAACATGTTTAAAAAGGAAAACATAAGAACATAGTAGAGACAAACATACACAAAGAAAGGGAAAAGAAAAGTCGGAAAAACACTTAAGCATTTTTTTCAAAAACCCTAAATCGGAAAGAAGTGACTTTAAAAGTAAAATTTTTAAAGAAAGTTGGGGAAATATTTTGAGAACTCAAAAATAGAGCATGAATACACACAGATCTAAAGAGAATGAGAGAAAAACCTCGAACAGCTAGGGTTTCAGATGAACCCTAGAATGAAAAAGACTTGGAAAAGGTCTGATCTAAGTCGGATAAGGCTGGAAACAGGCTCAGGAGGCTAAGATATGCCGGAGCCAGGTCGGAGATGGCCGGAAACCTCAAGTCGGCGGGGGTCTGAGTGGAGACCTTTGAAGTCTAGCCTCAAGCCTTCGAGTACCAAGCACACAAGAGCGATAGGAGGTGAGTATGAGAGTTCCATGGCCTGACAAGCCACAGAAACCGGCAAGAATTGAAGGGATTAGGGTTAGTTTGGGTGGCGGCGACTAGGGTTTACAGAGACAATAGAAGAGGAAGGGGATTCAAGGGCAGCAGGTTAGGGGAAATGAATTAGGGTTGGGGGGTTTGCTAAATTAAAAAAGGAAAGGTGGGGTGTGAGTCGTTGATCTTTTAGATCAACGACTGTGATTAAAAGAAAGGCTTGGTCGGGTAACTTAAATGGGTTAGGGGTTGGGTTGGACTGGTCCAGAATTGGGCCCGGAATGGGGTCAATTAAGGGGATTAATGTGGCTATAATTGAAATGCAGATGGGCTATATATTAAATAACCAATTTTCCCTCTTTAATTTAATTAAAATGGTTAAAAATGATTTTAAAAACAAATTGAAAGCACTAAACTAATTAATAATATATAAACATTAATCTAAAAATACTGGGAACAATTTTATAATTGTAAACTGCTATTAATCGTAATATAGGCTATAATTTTAATTTTATGTAATTTAGCTTTAAAATTATCAAATCAATTTATAAAAATATGCTAAAATCAACTTATTTATATTGTGGCATAAATATGAGGATGGAATTAAATTACTCACCAAATGATAGTTTTGGGAATAATTATTGGATTTTTGTACTTCTAAAACAAATAATAAAAATGATTTTAAAAGCTTTTAAAATTATGAAACAATGTCAAAATTCTTGCGCATAATTATATATGCCTGTACATGCTATTTTGAGAATATTTTGAGTATAAAAATAGGTAGGGAAAAATTGGGTATCAACAGCTGCCCCTCTTTACCCGAGAAGGATAAAAGAGTTGTCGGTTAAAGATATGGTGGCCAATTTTGACCGGAAGAGACGACTCTAACAAACAAAAAAGGTTTTGACCAAGATCTGGTTCTTGAGCTGCCTACATATCCTTGGTATTACAAGAATCATGTCATATGTAGTTCAGGATACATCGGCGGAATAGGCCGATGGAGGTTTTGAAAAGGACAGACACAATATTTACGTTGGGAAGGATGGTCAGGAACCGATGGGCTGCGGGGACCGAAGCGAGATCGCTCTTGCTGTAATGATGATTTCCATCTGGTGTACCTGCAAATGAGCAATACAAATATATCGTGCATAAAATTAAACGTGATGCAAGTTCCCGTTGGATCATGAATGCTGTCCTTGGACCGGTAGGATAACGTCCTCAGACCATGACGTCCTGGGCCATGAAGCTTATAATAAAGGATTTACAGGCTATGAAATGACGTTCTCAGGCTATGAAGATGATGCCTCTGATCCATGATGCCTTTGAATAATTGCGTGCAAAAGATAAAAGCGGGGTCCTCAAGCCATGTCATGGTGTTCTCGGGCTATGAAAATGGTGCCTCCGAACAATGACGCCTTTTGAGAATTTGGTAATATTTTAGCCCATGAAATGCAAGATTTGGCTATATTTCAACCGATGTAAAGCATAAATATAAATGGCAGTATTTTAGCCGATATAACGAGTTAAATAAAGTTAGCGATGTTTCAGCCAATGTAAAACATAAATACAAATGGCGGTATTTCAGTCGATGTATAGATTTAAATAAAGTTGGTGATGTTTCAGCCGATGTAAAGCATAAATATAAATGGTGATATTTCAGCCGATATGAAAATTTAAATAAAGTTGGCGATATTTCAGCCGATGTAAAACATAAATATAAATGGCGGTATTTCAGCCGATGGGGATTTAAATATAGTTGGCGATATTTCAGCCATTCAGGATTAAGTAAAGTTGGCGATATTTCAGCCAATGTAAAGATTTAAATATAGATGATAATCTTTCAGCTGATGTAAAGATTTAAATAAAGTTGGCGATATTTTAGCCATGCAGGATTTAAATAAAGTTGGCGATATTTCAGTCGATGTGAATAAGAGGTGGCGATATTTCTACCATGCCGGATGGAGGTAGTGCTTCACCTCGAAAAGTAGAAAGGTAGCCTTATGCAATGCAAGAAAAAATGTAGATGGAGACAATGCTTTGTCTCGGAAGGCAGAAAGGTAGCCTTATGCAATACAAGAAAAATGCAGATGGAGACAATGCTTAGTCTCGGAAGGCAGGAAAGTAGTCTTATGCAATGCAGCGAAATGCAGATGGAGACAATGCTTAGTCTCGGAAGGCAGAAAGGTAGCCTTATGCAATGCAAAAAAATGTAGATGGAGACAATGCTTAGTCTCGGAAGGCAGAAAGGTAGCCTTATGCAATGTAAGAAAATGCAAATGGAGATAATGCTTAGTCTCAGAAGGTAGGAAGGTAGCCTTATGCAATGCAGAGAAATAAAAGTGAAGAGTAACAAAATTCCTTAACTGAGAGACGATAGCTGCTAGTTGATTATCACTGTGGCTGCTAGGGATGTCACGTGCAAATAGCACTTGTAAATAGGCGGTGATTTTGAGAGTTGTATTCCTGAAAAAGTATGAGTATGTAGTCGTATCTGATGATTTTATGCCTTGGGTGCCTGCATCCAAAGAAAAGTCATGAGTTTTGTAAAGGGGGAAGGTTAGTTCGTCTTCCCGTGGCCCCCGCTCGTCCTACTCGGTTCTTGTTTTCATTGGGGTAGCATCACTAAATAAAGCAATTTTTATAGTAGCCATGCATGATTTAGTAAGAATATGATATAAATATATAATTTAAAATGATTTTCTTTTAGATGGACCGATGACTGCGATGCGATTCAAGACATTGCGACCTCTTTTACTCCAGAATTCTGAGGGTTCTACTCAAAATTTTGCCCCAGTTTACTGGGCTAGGGTTTTTGACGGTAGCGTGCAATGAATGCCTGGAAGTTGATATTGGAATTTTGAGGGTCCTCCTCAAAATTCTGCACCAGTTTCCAATATCAGGGGAAATGAAATTTTTTATTGAATTGTGACCGAACCCATAGGGCTGCTTACGTATCCCCTCTTAAACGGGAATCAGGTCAGGCGTAGTTCAAATTATATCATACAGAAATTATAATGATTACACATAATAATGCTTAACTGCATCTGAATTAATCGGCTTTGGCCAGACTTCTCCATCCTTTTCTACGAATATGAGGGATCCTCCTGTTAGGACTCGGTGAATCATGTATGGACCCTGCCAGTTGGGTGAGAATTTTCTTTTGGCTTCATCCTGGTGTGGAAAGATTTTCTTCAATACCAGCTGCCCTGGGGTGAATTGTCTCGGCTTGACTCTTTTGTTGAAGGCTCTGGACATCCTGCTCTGATACAATTGACCATGGAAAACTGCATTCAGTCTTTTCTCGTCTATAAGGGCTAACTGCTCATAGTGACTCTTTACCCATTCTGCATCTTCAAATTTCACTTCATGTATAATCCTCAGGGAGGGAATCTCTACCTCGGCTGGAATGACTGCCTCGGTACCGTAAACCAACATATATGGTATCGCCCTAATTGATGTGCGAACTTTGGTGCGGTATCCCAATAAAGCAAAGGTTAACTTTTCGTGCCACTACTTGTGTTTTTCAATCATTTTCCTTAGTATATTCTTGATGTTCTTATTGGCCGCTTCTATAGCTCCGTTCATCTAAGGTCTATAGTTTGTTGAATTCTTGTGCTTGATCTTGAACGTCTCACACATTGCTTTCACCAGATCATTGTTGGTATAGGAACCATTATCAGTGATGATTGACTCTAGGACGCCGAACCGGCAAATGATACGGTTGTGGACAAAGTCTGCCACAACCTTCTTGGTTACTGCCTTATATGATGCTGCTTCAACCTATTTGGTGAAATAATCAATTGCCACTAGAATGAACCTGTGCCCGTTTGATGCGGCAGGCTCTATAGGTCTAATGACATCCATTCCCCAAGCGGCGAACGGCCATGGTGAGCTTGTTGCATTGAGCTCATTAGGAGGCACCTTTATCATGTCTGCATTATCTAGCAGTGATGGCATTTTTGGACATACTAGATGCAGTCCGTCTCTATTGTCATCCAGAAGTAACCAACTCGGAGTATTTTCTAGGCTAAGATGAAACCATTCATGTGCAGGCCACAGGTCTCTGCATGAACCTCCTCCAACAACATAGATGCTTCCTTTGCTTCGACACACCTTAGAAATCCCAAATCGGGATTCCTCCGCTATGAAAGAAGTGATTGGATAACCTCCGTAGTGTGCACTTCTGAGTAGTGTTTGCAAGTTCTGGATATTCTCCTGTTGACAGATACTTCTTGATGTCATGAAACCATGGTTTTCCATCAGCTTCTTCTTCGAAATGAGCACAGTAAGCGGGTTGATCCTGGATTTTTACCAGGATAGGATCAATGAAGTTCTTATCTGGATGTTGAATCATGGATGATAGAGTGTCCAATGCGTCAGCAAACTCATTCTGGACTGTGGGGACATGCCGGAGTTCTGTCTTTGTAAACCTCTTCCTCAACTCTTGTACATGATGCAAATATGGGAGTATTTTGGAGTTCTTAGTTTCCCATTCTTCTCGGACCTGATGTATGAGCAAGTCTGAATCCCCGATCACTAGTAATTCCTGAACGTTCATGTCAATGGCCAGCTTGAGCCCTCAGATGCAGGCTTCATACTCGGCCATGTTGTTGGTGCACGGAAACCTGAGTTTGGTGGACACCGGATAATGCTGGCCTGTTTCTGATACTAGAACTGCTCATATGCCAACTCCTTTAAAGTTTGCTGCTCCTCGAAAAACATTCTCCATCAATCATAGGATTCTGCAATGTTTTCTTCTATGAAAGGGATCTCCTTGTGGGGAAAATACGTTTTTAGAGGCTCGTATTCTCCACCCACGGGTTTTTCTTCATGATGCTCTGCCAGTGCTTGTCCTTTGATCGCTTTCTGGGTCACGTAGACAATATCAAACTCAATCAGTAGGATTTGCCATTTGGCTAGCTTGCCCTTGGGCATGGGCTTCTGAAAGATGTACTTCAGTGGATCCATCCTTGATATGAGATAAGTGGTATAGGCGCAGACATAATGCCTCAACTTCTGAGCTACCCAAGTCAGAGCACAATAGGTGCGTTCTAGCAGGGAATACCGGGCCTTGTACGGGGTGAACTTCTTTCTGAGATAGTAGATGGCCTGCTCTTTTCTTCCTGTTTCATCGTGTTGTACCAAAACACAATCGAATGCCCCATCCAATACTGCAAGGTAGAGCAATAGCGGTCTACCCAGTTCGGGTGGGACCGAAACTAGCGGCGTCGACAGGTATTCCTTGATTTTGTCAAAGGCTTTCTGACAATCAACAGTCCATTTGGTAGCAGCGTCTTTCTTCAACATTTTAAAAATGGGCTCACAAATGACAGTGGACAGAGCTATGAACCGGCTGATATAGTTGAGTCTTCCCAAGAAACTCATCACGTCCTTCTTATTCTTTGGTGGTGGAAATTCTTGAATGACCTTAACCTTTGATGGATCTAATTCTATTCCTTGATGACTCACGATGACCCCCAATAATTTTCCAGCAGGAACCCCGAATGCACACTTGGCGGGATTCAATTTCATATTGTACCTTCTTAGTCTGTTGAAGAATTTCCTCAGATCTTCCATGTGGTCAGTGGCTTTCTTGGATTTGATGATGACATCTTCTACATACACCTCGATCTCTTTGTGTATCATGTCATGGAAAATAGTAGTCATGGCCCTCATGTAGGTGGCCCCAGTATTCTTTAACCCAAACGGCATCATCTTGTAACAATACATTCCGCACGGTATAATGAAAGTTGTTTTCTCCGCGACTTCTTCGTCCATCCATATCTGATGATACCCAACGCAACAATTGACAAATTACTACAATTCGTGCTTGGCCCAGTTATCAATCGTGATGTGTATGTTTGGCAAGGGGAAGTCATCTTTTGGACTTGCCCGGTTGAGATCCCGGTAGACGACACAGACTTTGACCATCCTGTCCTTCTTCAGTACTGGCACAATGTTGGCTAACCATGTTGGATACTCCACTACCCTAAGGACCTTAGCTTTGACTTGTTTGGTAACTTCCTCCTTGATTTTCAAACTTGTGTGTGGCTTGAAATTCCTGAGCTTCTGCTTTACCAGCGGACATGTCGGATCGGTTGGAAACTTATGAGCTACAATAGATGTACTAAGACCAGTCTTATCATCATACTACCAGGTGAATATTTCCTCATACTCTCTTAGAAATTCTGTGTACTCTTCCTTTTCTGATGGTGACAGATAAACTATGATGCGCGTTTCTTTGACATTCTCTGTGTCCTCCAAGTTGATAACCTTAGTTTTGTCCAAGTTAGACTTAGGCCTTTCTCAAAGTTCTCAACTTCTTTAATAACCACTCCTGGTATATCATCCTCTTTTGAGTCTATATCCATTTGTTGCATTGTCTCGTTGCAAGTCACAATCGTCGGTTCATCAAGCTAAGTAATAGTAATGTTATGTAAAATAAAGTAAACAATAGAGAAAATAATAAGAGCGAGATTTATAAGAAACTGAAATGCTTTGATAAATTCCATAATTGTTTTGAACATCGGAGCTCTTTTCCGAATTTAAAGAAAATACAAAAAGAAAATCAACTAGCGAAAAAGTAAAAGGTAATGCATGGTGCTTTGTTTAGCCTTGCTACCACGAAGCTCTCCGGGCTTTAGTGGTTCTGATAGTCAAGTTATTGAGAAGTGCCCTTCTACTTAAGATAATCATGCCAGAGTGCACGAACTAACCTTTTGGGGAGGGGAATAAAATAAAAGTAAAAACAAAAATGTTACAAGTTAGTAAGGGTTATGAGAAGAAAACGTCGCAATATTTAAACTCATAGTGCAAGAATATAAATCGTGTCCTAATTTGGGTGCCTCGTTGTGCCTGAGGTCGGCCTAGCGACAAGTTGATTTGTAGAACTTGTGATGCTAAATACCTCATTTTATTGATAAAAATAAGATGAATCCTAAAACGATATTAAAATTACAGAAAGTAAAATGTCACTAATGGTCGTGGGCCTTTTTACATTCATAACACGAAAAGTAAATTCCTATCTACTTGGTCCCAAAAGGACCTTCCTCAGGTTGAATGTTCTCGTTGATCAGATCCTCTAGCTCGCATAGATTCTCCAGTAGAAATGCTTTTTCTAGGTTCTCTCCTTTGTTTCCCTTGTCATTATGGCAATCGGTGACTCTCATTCTCATTTTTCCTTCCAATTCTAGCAGACTGTATTCTAGATATTCCAGCTTCACACTAGCCCCAGTGACTCTCTCTTTCCATTCGTTGATTTGGTTACTTGATGGGAGGTTCCTCCACCAGGTCAGCAAGAGTGAAGGTATGTTGACCATACCTGTGATGACCCGACCCGTCGTCTCAGGTATCTCCGCCCCGTTTTCCCCGTTTTATGCCTCTAGATGTTTCACTACATGTGTTTGGTGAATTTGAAGTAATTCGGATAGAGTTTGGTTGGAAATGAGACACTTAGTCTCTTTTAAGAAGACTTAAGTTGGAAAAGTCAACCGGATGTTGACTTATGAGTTAGAGGGCTCGGAATTGAATTCCGATGGTTCGGTTAGCTCCGGAAGATGATTTAAGGCTTAGGAGCGCAATCGGAAGTAATTTTGGAGGTCCGGTGAAGAAGTTAGCCTATATTGGCGAAGTTGGAATTTTGGCGAATTCCGGTTGATAGGTGAGATTTTGATATGGGAGTCGGAATAGAATTCTAAGAGTTGCAGTAGCTCCGTTAGGTGATTTTGGATATGTCTGCAAATTTTCAGGTCATTCGGACGTCATTTGGTCGGGTTTTTGATCGAATGTGCAATTCAGAAGTTTTAAGAAACTTAGGCTTTGATTTGATAAAATTTGAGGATTTTGATGTTAACGATGGCATTTTGATGATCCGAGCAAGTTTGAATGAGGTAATAGAACATATCTGTGCTTTTGGTTGAGGTCCCGAGGGCCTCGGGATGATTTCGGATGTCTATCGGGAGGTTTGGAGTTCATAATTGCAGCAGAAAAATTACAGAGCATATTTTCTCTATGCGATCGCAGAGAGTGTTATGCGATCGCATAGAGAGGATTCTAAGGGGTGATTGGTTGTTATATGCGATCTCAATGCGTGTTACGCGATCGCACAGTGTAATTTTGGCCCGGGAATTTTTGCAGGAGTTTGTTCTATGCGATTGCGTGGGAGCGTGTGCGATCGCATAGTGTATTTTGGTAAGTCTGTGCGTTCGCGAGGTATGTGATGTGTTCGCGTAAGATAAATTCTGGGAGTTCATTTTTTTTTGCTATGCGATCGCAATAGAGTGTATGCGATCGCATAGAGTTAAGCGTCTGGGCAGAAAGGTTTTAGTAACATTTCATCCGCGAGCCTACGCTATTTTCCTCCATTGTGGAGCGAAATTGGAGCTTGGGAGAGCGAATTGAAGAGGGATTCAAAGAGAAGCGATTGGAGGTAAGTTTCTTGGACTCAAAACTCGTTTTTATTGTGAAATGCATCTATTAAATCATGGAAATTTAGCTAAAATGGTAAAAACCAGGGCTTGGAAATTTGATACATCAAATTTGGAATTGATAGGTCATTTGAGCTTGGATTCGGGAGTTCTTGGTATGTACGGACTCATGGCGAGACGAGGGTTCCGAAAATGTAAGTTTTATAATTTTTCGAAAAGCGGGCCCGAGGCTCGGGTTTCGCTAGTTTCGAGGTTTTTTGCGATAATTCGATTGTTTTTCGATTGGGTGTTGTACCATTAGCCTATTATGATACATGTGTACTGGTTTTGGCTAGTTTCGACACGCGTGGAGGCCGTTTTGAGGAGCAAATACGTCGCGGGCTAGAGTTTTCGCCGGTTCAAGGTGGGTAATACTTGTAAATGATGTCCTGAGGGTTTGTAAACCCCGGACTTGCACATCATAGTGTTGTATTAAGGTGACTTGCACGCCGGATAACGGGCGTGGGGTAGAGCACCATTGGGGATTGTGACTTGGTCCGTCCCGCTTAATAAAAACACTACCTAATGGCTTGAAATTGAATTGACACCCTAATAAAGATATTAATTATCATGAACTGGATTGATTATCATGTTTTGGGCTTCGTGCCGAATATTTGAATCCTTCAGGGATTGGTATCACTGTCTTGGCAATACTGTGCATATTTTTATCTCAGTCTAAGGTTTTAAAATGGTATTTTGCGAACTCAGCCATCTTTCTAAGATTTGAAAACTTAATTGATGTTTAACTGATATTTTAGCTGAAAAATTGCTATGTGATTAAAGCCCAAGAGGCTTATGTGCATTCATAAATATGCATGGATCGGGCTGCACGCCGCAGCGGGAGTGATATTGATATTGCGCTTGGGCTGTAGGAGCCCCTCCGGAGTCTGAACCCCCACAGTGAGTGCGGGCGCCCAAATAGATCGGGTTGTACGCCACAGCGTCATGTGCATTGCATTGCATTCATGCATTGGTTCTACTTGTACTACGTGGCATGACATTTAGCACTCATACATTACTGGCATACATATGTTATTTGCCTTGTTGACCAGATACACTGGTGGAAATTGTTAAGGAGTGCTGAGCCCAAGGGGCTGACTTGAGTGCAGACTTGCACTGTTTGATGTTGTACCCAGGTATTGAACTGTTAATAATGAAAGAAAGAGATGTTAAAAAGAGATTTCAAAATCTACTCATATATGTTAAAAAGGAATACCATGAAAGTGTACTGCAGTTTAAAAGATGATTCTGTATTTTATAGCATGAGATAGTGCTTTGTGTGGTTTTCTTTTCCTCAGCATTATTTACTTTTATTACCGCTGAGTTGGAAGTACTCACTCGACTCCCTGCACCATGTGTGCAGATTCAAGTACTTGGAAGCTTAGCTGAGCTTGGTGCTGATCTAGAGCCCCATTTGGGATCGTCGAGGTGGCTGCCTGGCGTCCGCAGGACCCGACACTCCCCTTATTACTCTGTTGTTTTATTTATTCCGCGTACTCTCAGATTTGTAGAGTTACTTACAGTATTGTACTGATATTCTGATAGAGTCTCTTGACTCGTGACCCAAGATCTTTGGGAAGTTATGTTGTTCTGTGAGATTTTCGGCATATTTTTATAACTATCAGTTTATTTTGGTTTCCTTCACTATTTATGACTTAAAATAAATGATTTTGAGCTCTAAGCTCGGGTTGAGAGCACATTTGGTCGGGCTTGCCTAGCCGTTGGGTTGGGTGCCATCACGATCGGGTTTGGGGTCGTGACAATACCGAAGTAGGGAACTTTGTCATTCATTTCCTGCAAAACAAAAGGGTTAGACCCTTACCCCCGCCGGACTCGACTATTTGAATCAATAATTAGCATAATGAAATTTAGTTCTCCAAATAAATGCACATAATATGGTGGTGTCCGTTTGGGTTCCAAGGAAACCCACTAGACTTTGGACAAGGCTATCTTAATGAGTTATTATGTGGACAACATAACTGACTCGGCAAGGTTTGACAGTAATGCTTGCACAGTTAAATAGAATAAGGTTTCTATGGGGTACTAGACCGGTACCGTTGAACGGATAACTCAAGAGGGAAAGGCACAAAACCGTCGACTGCACCGCTGATCGACTGATTTACCGCAAATATGCCTTTGCCAAATTTAGGGGTAATAATATTGGAATAGAGCAACAACTCATTATAAGCGTTGCTATGGTATTTGTTTGGCACGAGTGGAATATGATGTTGAATATGCAATTACAAATATGAAACAAATTGTCACGTATTTTCACGTTGATAATAATTACAATGATTGCTCAAAAATTACAACGGTATTGAAGGAAAGTAGTAAATGAAAGCGTTAAATAAAAAAGAAACAAAAGAGCCAAGTCAGTTTCGAATAAAGACATTAAATAAAGCAGTAAAGAAGCAATAAAGTCACAAATAATATGAAATGGTAAAAGTCTTAAAGAAGTCCCCAGCAGAGTCGCCATGTTGTCGACACCCCCTTTTTCTCTAAAGGCGAAATCAGGTTTACGAAATTTGGGAAGACAACTCTATTCCCGTTTGGGATTTGGGTTTTTGATTTGAAGAGTCACCACCTAATGGTTAAGTGCATTAGGACACTAAGGGTTTTTGAGTTAGAAAACCAGAGTTCGAGTAAGGGCTAGAAATCATCTCGAGAGAAAGGTGTTAGGAATCCCTCAAAATCCACTAGTGTGGTTCCCAGCCATGTTACAATTATGACTTTACAAATAAGCAATTAGGGCACAAATAAAGGGGCTTGCACACAAGTTTAAACTCATTTGATAAAAAGATAATGCAGGATTTCGTTAAGAAAAAAAAGGATTTAAATAACTTATAGAGAAAAACAAGTAAGAAAACACATAAAGGGAGGGGAGTCCTAGGTTTATACATAATATGGATCACCCTACACAAAACCCGGTAACCGTTTATACATGTGGTCTTATCGTGTCGTCATCATATCTATAACTACCCTTTCCCACCCGTTAAGGTATTAAAATGCGGAATAGTCTCGTTTTCTTATTGCATGCTACTACTCATCCCACCTATCAGTCCTAGAAGCAGTTGGGAATAATAATCCTAAAGGGGAGGAGCTTGGCTTTTCAGAGTTTAAAAGGATAAAAATCTAGGGCGACAGCAAACACATAATGCATTTAAAGTGGAGCTAGTAGCAACTATGGGCTCAAACAGGCCTCCTCATTTTAAGAAACAAATTGTTTAGTATGTCTTACACATACTGATTTTGTCTGAATTAAATTAAGGTGTAGGATAGGTTGAATTAAATACGGAGTCCAAATTAGTCCTGCTTATATGTAGTTTCCAAAAACTGACATAGTTGATTAATTACTTAAATATTTTCCTATGTGTTGAACGGGACCTATAGGCATGATATATATTAATGAAGGAATAAAATGATTGCAAAAAAAAGAATTGTTGGTTGTAAGCTCTGTGAGTGTTAAACAAATTACTACTGATTTTAAACTTAGGAGCAAATGGGCAATTCAGATTTAGTCTATAGCTCCTATAGGCATGCTCTCTAGGCGTTATTGATTTTATCGCTATTATTGTCATGAAGAGATCCTATGGGCAGGTCATCTATATGCAATTGGTTATTTTAACTCCTATAAGCAGATTTTCCTAGTGACAGATGCATATGCAGAATGCAGGAAATCCTATAGGCACGTTATCTATATGATATGCAGGGTTTCAGCAACGTTTTATGCGCATGGTATTTATACGACGTGCAGAAAACCTAGGAGCATGGTATCTAAGTGAGATACAAAGGTTCGAAAGTAATAATTCCTAAAACATGGTATCTACATGAGATGCTGAATTTTGAAAGTAATAATTCCTAAAACATGGTATCTACATGAGATGCTGAATTTTGAAAGTAATAATTCCTAAAACATGGTATCTACCCCTTTGCCTACATTCGATTCCATCCCTTTCACTATACACCCCAGTAGTTATTACAAAATTTATTACAGACCAGATGAATCAGAGGAAAGAATAAAATTACATTAGTGATTACATCTACATCTAATCAGCCTAACCCAGACTCAGAGTCTAATAATATGAGATAAACCAACTTCTAGGATCGGATTTTCCAAAGCCTTTCTCTTATTTGGGATGTGTCAAAGTTTCAAGGAACTTCGAGAGTTCCAGGCAATGCTTACACCCCAAATATCATTGTAGAATCAGATTATAGTGTAGTGTGGAAAGGCCAGCCCTCAAATGTCCAAGTTCAGAGGACTCAAGGTCCCAAGGCAAGGCTCATAGGATGGTCAGAATTTAGAGACTAGGAGTAAGTGTAAGTGCAATAAAAGGGAATTAAGGGGTGGCCAGGGTAGGTTGGTGGTCAGGACCAGCAATTAGGATGCTGACACACCCCTCACCAGCCTACCAACCTTAGAAATGGGGAGTTAAGACCTTGTTGAAGGTCAGGTTCAGCCCTGGACATCAATTAGGATGCTGTTAGGCCATAACTTAACTCAGCACACATAAGGGAATGAGGTATGGGAGAAATTGTTTGTACTAGCAGCAAGAAACAAAGAAAGAGCAGGCAAAATCATGGAGGTACTTCAAAATTAACTTTGTAGAGAGTTAAAAGCATACATGGATGCAAAGACTATAAATAAACATATTAGAATGACATTGAAATTAATTTTAGGACATACCAGTTCAAAGGAGTATGTAAGGAGAAACAATAGCCTTATGAAAGCTAAAGTGCAGTCAAGAAGCAAGAGTATAAGTTTAGAAGAGAGTTGTGATTTCTGTGTGCTTAATCGTGTGTGGAGGATTATTCAATCATGTATTTATAGTGCAGAAGGGAAACAAAAATAGGTAAGAAAATAGTTTGAGAGTCAATCACACAAGGTTTCCCTTTAATTAAGGGATTTTGATTTCAAACGAAAAAAGCAAATAAGGAAAGAGGTCAACTAAACATTTTTCAAAGTAGTGCAAAAAGGGGTAAATACATAATAGTTATTTAAGGGATGGGTTTTGACAGTACACATTTGTACAAATTAAGAAAAGGAAACCAATTGACAACCATGCAATCATGAGTCAAAAATTTTGTATGAATGAACCAAGTCAGAAAAAGGCAAAGAGAGGCTTTACTTAAGAAGAATCAGAAACAATCAATTAATCCCAAAAAAAGATTCTGATTCGAACATAAGTTGGAAAACCTTTTTCAAGAAAGATTTTAACAGACATATAAAAGGGACTATCATGCTAATCAGAAGAGTCTAGTATAGAAGAATTCAGAGTCATACACAAATAGGGTTCGAATTCAATACATAGATCCAAAGCGAGTTTGAGAGAGTCCAGGGCTCAAATATAACCCTAGTCCAAACACACAAGACCAACTCGCCCAAAAACCCCAAATCTTAGGGTTTTCGATTTGAATCAGATGCAAAGAAGACAAAATGAGGAAACAAGCAAATACAGTAGAAAGTTCAAAGTAAATATAGTAAGGAAATTAATTCGAGACATAATGAGAGCAAAAGAAACAGTAGAGGAAAACATGTTTAAGCAGGTATTCTAGAGGAAACTTAAAAAGGTAAAAATAATAACAACACTTAATGAACGCGGTAGGAAAATACAGTAGGCGAAGCATATCAAGTCATAATGGAAGGCAAATAGCAGAACATAGTGGGAAAGCATGTGAAGACGTAGCATAGAAACATGGTAGATAGAAGGAAAAAATATAGGAAACATAGTAAAAGAACATGTATAAAAAGGAAAACATAAGAACATAGTATAGACAAACATACACAAAGAAAGGGAAAAGAAAATTCAGAAAAACACTTAAGCATTTTTTTCAGAAACCCTAAATCGGAAAGAAGTGACTTTGAAAGTAAAATTTTTAAAGAAAAGTTGGGGAAATCTTTTGAGAACTCAAAATATATCTAAAGAGAATCGGAGGAAAAACTCGAACAGCTAGGATTTCAGATGAACCCTAGAATGACAAAGGCTTGGAAAAGGTCCGATCTAAGTCGGATAAGGCTGGAAACAGGCTCAGGAGGCTAAGATATGCCGGAGCTAGGCTGGAGATGACCAGAAACTTCAAGTCGGCGGAGGTCTTAGTGGAGACCTTTGAAGTCTAGCGTCAAACCTTTGAGTACCAAGCACACAGGAGGGATCAGAGGTGCATATGAGGGTTCCATGGCATGAGAAGCCACGAAAACCGGCGAGAATCGAAGGTGTTAGGGTTAGTTTGGGTGGCGGAAACTAGGGTTTGCAGAGAGAATGGTAGAGGAAGGGGATTCAACGGCGGCGGGTTAGGGGAAATGACTTAGGCCTGGTAAATTAAAAAAGGAATGGTGGGGTGTGAGCCGCTGATCTTTTAGATCAACGGCTGTGATTAAAAGAAAGGCATGGTCGGGTAATTTAAACGGGTTAGGAGTTGGGTTGGACTGGTCCAGAATTGGGCCTGGAATGGGGTCAATTAAGGGGATTAATGAGGCTATAATTGAAATGCAGATGGGCTATATATTAAATAGCCAATTTTCCCTCTTTCATTTAATTAAAATGGTGAAAAATGATTTTAAAAACAAATTGAAAGCACTGAACTAAGTAATAATATATAAACGTTAATCAGAAAATATTGGGAACAATTTTATAATTGTAAAATGCTATTAATCGTAATATAGACTATAATTACAATTTTATGCAATCTAGCTTTAAAATTATCAAATAAATTTATAAAAATATTCTAAAATCAACCTAATTTTATTATGGTGTAAGTATGAGGATGGAAATAAATTACTCACCAAATGATAGTTTTGGAAAAAATTATTCGATTTTTGTACTGCTAAAATAAATAATAAAAATGATTTTAAAAGCTTTAAAAATTAGGAAAAAATGTCAAAATTCTTGGGCATACTTATATATGCATGTACATGGTATTTTGAGAATATTTTGACTATAAAAATAGGTAGGAAAAAATTGGGTGTCAACAACTACCTTGGACCCATTTGACTCTAAACCTCCTTTGCGATCGTGTATAGCCACTCGCGAAGGTGATGAAATCCCTTCAATAGCCCTTCACGATCGTGGCCTGGTCTCTCGCGAACGTGAAGCTTACACAACCTGGCCCTTCGTAAACGCGAGCTCCCCTTCGCGAACGCGAAGGCCAAAATACCTGCAACTTCTGGACTGATTTTCTGCAATTTCTCAAACTACAAAATGGTCCGATTGACCACCCGAAACTCACCCGAGGTCCCCGGGACCTCAACCAAAGGCACTAACCCATCATAAAATCTTATTAATACTTGTTCAAATCATCAAACTCCTCCAACAACATCAAATCACTTAAAACATATCGGATTCAAGTCTAAGTTTCTAAAATCTTTCAAAATACGTTTGTTATCAAAAACCCAATCAAACCATGTCCGAATGACCTAAAATTTTGCACACACATCCCAAATTATACAACTAAGCTACTGCAACTCCCAAAATTCCATTCCGACCCTCAGATCAAAATCTCACCTACCAATCGGAAATTATCAAAATATCAACTTTGCCAATTCAAGCCTAATTCTACTACGGACCTCAAAAACCCTTTGCGATCACGCTCCTAAGTCACAAATCACCTCCCGAAGCTAACCAAATCATAGGAACTCACATCCGAGCCCTCTAACACATAAGTCAACATTCGATTGATTTTTCCAACTTAAGCTTCCTCAAAAGAGACTAAGTGTCTCAAACCTTACCAAAATAATTTCGGACTTGATTCGACCAACCCGATACCAGAAAACACGGATAAAGAGTAGAAATGGGGGAAACGGGGCGGTAAGTCATAAGACGACTGGCGGGTGGCTGGGGTCGTCACCTAGAAAGGCCAACGTGGTGGCCGATGCTTTGAGTAGGAAGTTAGCCAGTATGGGTAGTCTTGCTTATATTCCAGTGGGTGAGAGACCGCTTACATTGGATGTTCAGGCTTTGGCCAATCAGTTCGTGAGGTTGGATATCATCCGGGCACCGCGAATATGTATCAAGATTTGCGGCAGCATTATTGGTGTCGGAGAATAAAGAAGGATATTGTTGCATATGTGGCTCGGTGTTTGAACTATCACCAGGTTAAATACGAGCATCAGAGGCCCGATGGTACATTTTAGAGGATTGAGCTTCCCGAGTGGAAGTGGGAGCGGATCACTATGGACTTCCTTACTTGACTTCTGCATACTCGGAAAAAGTTCGACGCAGTATGGCTCATTGTTTCTAGGCTGACCAAGTCAGCACATTTCATTCATGTGGCAGTCTCCTAATCTTCTGAGAGTTTAGCTAAGATCTATATCCGGGAGATTGTTCACCTTTATGGTGTGCCCATGTCTATCATTTTGGATTGAGGTACGCAGTTTACCTCACGTTTCTGGAGAGCACTTCAGCGAAAGTTGGGCACATGGGTTGAGTTGAGCATAACATTTCACCCCCAGACGAACGGGAAGTCCGAGCGGACTATTCAGATTTTGGAGGATATGCTCCGAGCTTGTGTTATTGACTTTGGAGGCTCGTGGGATCAGTTTTTGCCTTTAGCGGAGCTTGCCTACAATAACATCTACCAGTCGAGTATCCAGATGGCTTTTTATGAGGCTTTATATGGTAGGCGGTGAGCGGGTATTGCTTTGAGTGTCGCCTATGAAGGGCGTTATGAGATTTGGGAAGAAGGGCAAGTTTAGCCCTAGGTTCATTGGTCCGTTTTAAATTCTTGATCGAGTAGGAGAGGTGGCTTATATACTCGCACTGCCGCCGAGCATATCAGCTGTGCATCCAGTGTTTTATATGTCTATGCTTCAAAAGTATCACGGCGATCCATCCCACGTGTTAGATTTTAGCACTGTCCAGTTGTACAAGGACTTGTCTTATGAGGAGGAGCCGGTGGCTATTCTAGACCGGTAGGTTCGTCAGTTGAGGTCGAAGAGTTTTCCTTCTGTTCATGTTCAGTGGAGATGTCAGCCTCCTGAGGCATCGACCCGGGAGTCCGAGTTCGATATGTGGAGTAGTTATCCCTATCTTTTTCCCGACTCAGGTACTTCCTTCTTATGTCCGTTCGAGGACGAGCGGTTGTTTTAGTGGTGGAGAATGTGATGAACCAAAAGGTCATCACTTATTTTTAAATTAAATTCTGTGTTTATGAGGCCTGGAAAACCTCATTTAGAGTTACCTCGATTTGCGTGCACAGTCCGGGCGCGTAGCTAGAAAGATTAAATATAAAAATCTATGAAAAATAATAAAATTTGCCTATAAATTGAATTAATATGTCTTCGGTTAATGTTTTGGTTAAACAGACACGGACCCATAATTTGACGGTCCCGGAGGGTCCGTAGGAAAATATGGGACTTGGGCGTATGCCCGGAATCAAATTCCGAGTTCCCAAACCCGAGAAATAAATTTTTGAAAGAAGTTGTTTTCTGAAATTTGCTTATAAGGTTTGGAAATAAATTTTGATTAGAACATATTGCTATCGGGCCCGCATTTATGTTTCGATGCCCGGTACAGGTATTATATATAATTAAGAAACGAAATCCATTTGACGTGATTCGGACCTTAAATGCAAATTTGATGTTTAAAGAAGTTTTGAGAAATTTCAATGATCTTGAGGTTTAATTCGATGTTCATGAATTTATTTTGGGGATTTGAGTTAACGAATAAGACCGTAAGATATTTTTGAGGTTGTGTGTATATTTGGTTTGGAGCCCTGAGGGCTCGGGTGAGTTTTGGAAAGGCCAATGTAGTGGCCGATGCTTTGAGTAGGAAGTCAGCCAGTATGGGTAGTCTTGCATATATTTCGGTTGGTGAGAGACGATTGCATTGGATATTCAGGCTTTAGCCAATCAGTTCGTGAGGTTGGATATCTCTAATACCAACTTGTCACTTCAGAGGGTGGAAAATCCGGGTCGTGATTGTAACGACCCGACCGGTCGTTTCGAGCCCTAGCGTATCGTTTAGCAATCTGAGGCCATGAGCAGCTTCATTTAAGTTGTTATGGCTAGTACGCGTGGTCGGAATTGAATTTCGGGAAGTTCAGAGTTGGTTTGGGAAGAGAATTCTCATTTCGGAAGCTTAAGGTTGAAAGAATGAACTAGGATTGTATTTTTGAGCAAACAATCTTGGAATCAAGATCTGAAAGTTACAGAAAGTTCGTATGATGATTTCAAACTTGGGAGTATACCCGGATCGGGTTTTGGATGACCCGGGAGCGCTTTGGCGCCTATTGTGGAAGTTAGCATTTTGGAAGAAAATTTCATAAGCTTGGTTTGAAGTGCATTTCAGTGTTATCGATGTCCGTTTGGGATTCCGAGATTGTGAATATCTCTGTATGGTGATTCTGAAGTTGGGAGCGCGATCGTAAGTGAATTCATAGGTCCGTAGGTCATTTTGAAGCCATTTGGCTAAAGATAGAAATTTAAGGGTTTTTGAGAAGTTCGACCGGGAGTAGACTTTTCGATATTGGGGTCAGAATCCGATTCTGGAGTTGGAATCAGTTCATAATGTCAAATATGACTTGTGTGCAAAATTTGAGGTTAGTCGGACATGATTTGATAGGTTTAAAGATCGAAAGTAGAAGTTGGAAAGTTCAAGTTCATAAAGCTTGAATTGGAGGTCGATTGATGATTTTAGCGTTGTTTGATGTGATTTGAGGCCTCGAGCAGGTCCGTAATGTGTATTGGAATTGGTTGCTATGATTGGTTGGGGTCCCGGGGGCCTCGGATGGATTTCGGGTGGTTAACGGATCGAAACTCGAAATTTAAGAAGAATTAAAGCAGCTGGTATCTAGTATTTGCGCTTCTGCGGAAATGGGACAGCAGAAGCGGCCCCGCAGAAGCGAGGAGGAAGCCGCAGAAGCGGTCGAGTGTGAGGGCAGCCAGGACCGCAGAAGCGGCCCTTGATCCACTGATGCGAAACTGTAGAAGCGGTTGGCCTACTGCAAAAGCGAAATCTAGACTGGAGCCCTGGTCCACAGAAGCGGAGTTGTGTCCGCAAAAGCGGGACTGCGGAAGCGAAGAAAGTTCCGTAGGTGCGAAAAAGGCTGGAGGCAGAGTGTTGTTTTAAAAATCGAATTTTGGTCATTTCTCTCATATTTTCATGGCTTGGGCGATTTTTCGGGAGCTCCGAGAGACGGTTTTCATCATCAATGATAAGGTATGTTATCCCCACCTATTATGAGTTAAATACATTGATTATGTATGGATTCTTAGCATATAAATGGGTAGAAAATTGAGGATTAGAGGAAGACCTAGAAAATTAGTGTTCTTGGATTTTGACCATGATTTGAAGTATGGAATTAAGAGAAAATCATATATTTGAGTTCGAGAGTTTATGGGTAAACTTTATCTTCGAGAAACTTTGGATTCCGAGCACGTGGGCCCGAGGGCATTTTTGTTAACTTTTCATTCAGGGTTAGGAGTTGTTATAAATTGGGTTGTAAAGTATAATTGAGCATGTATTAATGGATTTATATGATCGTTGGCTAGTTTTGGAGCATTGCGCATTGGTGAAAGTCTTCAGAAGAATGTAGAATGCCGGTTGTGGATCTTCGGAGCGAGGTGAGTCTCATTTCTAATCTTTTGAGGGGGAATTTACCCCACTGGTGAAGTAATTGATTATGAGCTCCTAATTGTGGGGGCTACGTATGGACGAGGTGACGAGAGTCCGTGCGTAGCTACTATATGATAATTGTTCGAGTAGTTTAGGACCCACGTCATGTCTAATTGTGGAATATCTCTTATTTTAAATTGCCAATATGATCATTTATTATTTGCTAGAGACTTGAGGAAATGAAAAGTGAACATATGAGTTTGTTGAGCCTTGATAGGAATTCCCTGGTATGTAATTGAGCCTTATGTGCTTTCTTGATATTTTCTTGATGATTATTGATCGGGCCGATCGCCTCGGTGAGAATAGATGCATCTATGGTTCGTGTCGCTCGACCCTCGGCAGTGCATAATTTACATTTATGTTGGAGTGGGCCGTCGACCTCGACATAATTTGCGCATGTCTGTGCTGTTGTCTTGAACATCATTAAGTTATTATTGCCCTTTTGTGGCTTAAAATATTTAGATTATATTTAAAGAGAAATTCTTTAAATTTACCTACGAAGGAATTACGTGCTTACTTATTTCCTCTAGCTGGATTAGAATCATGTTTATAAAATAAATCTACTGTTTAGTATGGAGTTATTAAGTATGAATCATTGTTGGACCGTTAGAGAGCGTCAAAGTTGACCATCTCGTATCTACCCCTTCGGGATTAGGCGGGATACTCACTGAGTACACGTTGATTACATACTCATACTACACTTATGTGCATTTTTGTTGCACAGGTATGTATACCTCTAGCAACCTACTGGGCGTGGCAGCATGGATGACTCTGGGACTAGGTGAGCTACATTGTTCGAGATGACCCACAGCTAGTGTAGTTCCTTCCAGTGCTTTCTTACTATTTATTCCCTGTCCACTGTATTTCGGACATATGATGTATATTTTTTTTTCCATATCGATAGTTGCTCATGCACTTGTGACATCGGGTCTCTGGGATGGTACGAAGTATTGTATTAACTGTTTAGCATTTAAATTTGATTTTAAACTATATCCTTTAAATTTTCTTATTAATGAAGTAAAAATCCTAGATTTCAAAAGTGTTAAAATGAGATTTAATTAAGTATTTGAGTTGGCTGGCCTGACGGCAGTGTCCGGCGCCACCACGACCCCTAGTGGATTTTGGGTCGTGACAACATGGTATCAGAGCACTAGGTTCCCGTCAGTCTCACGAGTCATGAGCAAGTCTAGTAGAGTCTCGCGGATCGGTACAAAGACTTGTGTACTTATCCTCAGGAGGCTACGGGGCCGTTAGGAGTACTTCCCTTCTTGATTTCCTTTTCGTGCGGTTCGATTCCTTTGGGCTTATGCCTGTGATTTCTTCCTACTCAATCTTACGCGAGCGCTTGTTAGAAATCGAGAATTTGAAGAATTGAAATGGCACTACAAATGTGGTGTCGGATGAATTTCCCCGGTATAGTTGATTGGACTATGGTAGTCACATTATGGAGGGATATTCTATTGTTTCAGCTCAGTAATGGAACTTCTAAGAGCCTTGAGGCTAGGCACAGGTTGCCATAATGCTTATGAGCGATTATTCCACAGTGTTGTCGTGATGGTATGGTGTTTGCCCACGTGTTGGGTAGTGAATGAATTGAAGGGAGGTTTACTCAGAGTGTAATCAAAGGGATTCAGTATTTTATTCCGGGTAGGGGAAGGACAATCAAACTAAGGATGGTCAAATGTGGATTGGTGGAAGTAATGAAACGTGTTAATTGCAAGCGTGGTGGAGTTCTCCTCTATATGGGGGTGCTGTTGTCCTAATTAAATGCTTTAAGTTTGTTGGTGTTATGATATGCTACGATTCGCCTTGGGGCAATATGTTGTGAAATAATATTGGAGATACAACTATCAGATATCATAGGGTGTGATGGTTCTGGATTTAATCAGTATTTCAAGATGTTAACGGTTCAATAAAGACGACCTTCGGAAAAGTTTGGGGTTAGTAGCAAATTGTGAATTCGAGTTCTATGAAGATAAATTTTATTAAGGCGACGACTGGGCAACAAAAGATGAGAAAGGCATGTGGGGAGTGTCAGGCGGAGTTCTAAACTTTTAAAAGGCCAGGCTTAGGGAGCGCAGGCCGAACAATTGATTGAAGGAGTGATTTTGCCCAGACTGGGAGAGTGGCGGAGCTGAATAGGGTCTAGTAGTAGGATGACTACGCGCCTAACGATAGTTTGGAAGGATTTGGGATCTTAGCGTCGGGCAATAAAAGTCTGTAGAGATAATTTGAAGCATGGGGTTGTTATGCGGCAGGAGATTTGGTATGACGGAAAGGAGCTGCTAGAAATGAAGAAAGATGTAGCATGACTTTGAAGTGGAAGGATGTTGTCGCGCATTTAATGGGTGTCCACGAGGGGTAAATGGACTGGTACATCTAGGGAGTGAGCTTGGACCCATGAGGGTTATTTCCTGTGAGCAGTTTAGCGATCGCGTGGTTGGCGAGGCTTCTGCGAGGAGTTCTACGGGTTATGCAGCAAAGGTAACTATTGTGTGAATGTTGTTAAATGATTTAGAGCATCAAATTGGGTTTCTATGGTAAGATACCGAGAATGCTGGCAATTGATCGCGCAAGGTTATGTCAATAAGAGATTAAGAATCCTGGTAAACTCTAGAGTTTTATAATAATGGCTTCAAGCTAAGTGGGAGAGTCCTACCACTTATAATTGGGTTGCACGGTTAACTATCCGTGAGGTTTCTGGTTATTTGCATACTGAGGTGTTATCCCAGCTACGGAAAAATGCCATAAGTAGTAATTTGAGCAGAGGAATTATTAAAGATGTTTTATGGTTAGCCTTATGGGCTCATGTTCGAACTTGGAAAAAGGTTCAGGATTTATGCCTGGTATAGATACAGGTTTCAATGGGAAGAGATTTCGTCGGGTGGTTCGCCGAGAGAGTATTCGTGTGTTATAAGAATTACGGAGTGAATTATATTTGGGACCAATTCAGAGCGGGTGGCTCTCAATAATGGTTCTAGTGAATTTAGAAGTTAAAGTGTGGTATCGAATGATTTCAAGCCTATAAGTACAACTAAGAATCAAGCTTTGTAGCAGCTTATGAAAAGGTGCCCAAAATGTTCTATGATGTGTTATCTTGTGGTGTAGCATTTGAGAAATGTGAAATAATTCGTGAGATTTGAGATAGCATGGTCTCGCAATTCAAGGTCACTCGGGGTGAGTGTAGAGGAACCATGTTAGTATTATTTCCAAAGCAATCAAGGATAAATTGGAAGGAAAGGGATTGATTAGCCATAGTTGAATTTGGCATGTTGGGGGTCTGTGATCCGTTCATTCAGCGTGTTCGAGTTATGCATTTGATTTGTGGCGGTACGTGTGAGGTTTGTCGGCCGCCGTAATTGATAACATTCTAAACCATTCTACTGTTGTGGATTGTTATGTGGAAGCAGATTCCGGAACGACTATGGTGGCTTGGACCACTACTAGCAGATTTGCATATTCTACGGTTATGGAAATTTACCTATGTGTTTCTATGAATCTCCTAAAGATAGTTAAGCAAAAAGTTCATATATGATGAATTGTTAAAATGTTAATGATTTCGGAGTTATGATGAAAAATTATGTTATATCATATATTGGCACGTTGGGTGCGGTGAAAGGTATGAAAATTAGAAGTGAGGGTCAAGGTTGCAGTTCGTTGTCGACAAGGATGTCACGGGCTCGGATGAGCAAGGAAAGGGTTGAATGATTAAATTAAGTTGGGGTTGTCTTCAGCGTCACCTGAGATTGATGTTTTGTAACGAGGGCTTGCATCATGGTTAATGATTCTTGATCACTTATCAGCGTTAATGCGGTCAGTGGGTTGGAGGTAAGACCTAGTTAATTGTTATGGTAGATTGTGGGAGTGTGTTCCACAGGAAGATTGCATAAATGTGGCACGACGCCACTTGATTGATTAAAGATATAAACCAAGTATGAAGAATTGTGATGATATCATTAAATTGAGAATGGATGCCTAGAGGGCACTCATATTCTGAGTTTTGGATTGTACTCCGGTTATGATGGTTTTCCTTGTTTGTTACGAGAGGTGGGGAATTAGTATGGACCCTTTAAAGGTTATTGGCTTAATTTGATGTGATCAGGATCGACTTGAGGTCGGTGGATAGGTTTAAATGTGAATATGGGCTCTATGACAAGCCAGTTGTGTCCATTTCAGTAATGCGCTCCTTATGGAGTAGTCAGGGTGTCATCTCGTTGTCAGATATTTCATGAAGTGATACATTGTGCCGTGTGAGTTGTGAGACTGCCTGAGAAATTGTGTATGTGTTGAGGACCCGCGTGGGGATGTCGTATTATGCGCAAATGGCTCTTGAGATTCAGATCTTGTACTGCACCTCAGTTGTGCTTAAGTTTTGTAGCCTATAGTGCTATGTGCTTTCTCAGGGATGGTATTATGCACTTAACGTGCTTGCAATCGAAATTCCATATTTTTATTGTAATGAGTAGATTTAGCTCAAAGTGCAATCTTCTTATGTGAGATCTGTGTGTGGATCGGGTGGCACGCCGCCATGATATGTTATTTGGATCGGGTGGCACGCCGCCATGGTTATTTTATTTGGATCAGGTGGCACGCCGCTATGGGTATGTTATTTGGATCGGGTTGCGCGCCGCAACAGTGTGATGTCGAGTCTGGTCCTCTATATGTTATTTTTGTGTGTTTCGTTTCCTATCTTCTAAGGAAGGTCCGTACTAGTGCGGGCGTTAGGTAATTCCTTCCATAGTTCAATTTTCATTTGTGTTGTGTTTGGATTGGTGGCCTATTGGCACACTGTGGCATCATATGAGACTTGTGATCACATTCGGAGTGGATTATTGCCTGAGCAGTTCGTACTGGGTAAGATAGGATTGTGGGATTTAGGATCAGCGCAATCTAATTATATAAATTATATTATGGAGCGAAGATCATTATTTGGTTCAGAATGTGGTAATGTTTCTTTTCAGAAGTATAGAATCGATGATTGGTTGACTCGACAGTTGATTATGAATTTCGGCATCTCATCAGTCGTGGCGGTATTGTAATAGTTAGAGTAAGACCTATGTACGTCATGAGGTGCAATGGGAGCATCGGATTCGTGGGATTTCGATTAATTCAAACAAAAATGTTATTATGGTCCTATGAGTAAAGTGATGCAAAGTATTAATTCAGCAGAATTATGCAGTCATGTTTAAGTACAACATATAGTGATTGATACGGTGATCGTATGTTTGAAACATGCCTGGCATAGAATTCCGGATGTTGGAATTAGGCTCTAAGGCTTATTTGCTTGAATAAAAGGGAATATCTTTAGAATTTATCAAGCCAATGTGCTCAACTAAGTTGTGGTAGCACGGGAAGGTGCATGAGGTGCTAAAAAGTGATTTCAGACTACTTCAGCATAGTTTTTAGCTCGTTCGAGGACGGACGTAAGTTTAAGTGGGAGAAAATGTAATGACGCGATCGGTTATTTCGAGCCCTAGCGCATCGTTCAGCAATCGGAGGCCATGAGCAGCTTCATTTCAGGTGTTATGACTAGTACACGTGGTCAGAATTGAATTTCGGGAAGTTCGGGGTTGGTTAGGGAAGAGAATTCTCATCTCGGAAGCTTAAGGTTAAAAGAATGAACTAGTACTGGATTTTTGAATAAACGACCTCGGAATAAAAAACTGAAGGTTCCAGCATGTTCGTATGATGATTTTCGACTTGGGTGTATGCCCGGATCGGGTTTTGGATGACCTGGGAGCGTTTTGGCTCCTATTATGGAAGTTAGCATTTTGGAAGAAATTTCATAAGTTTGGTTTGAAGTACATTTTAGTGTTATCGAAGTCCCTTTGGGATTCCGAGACTGTAAATAGCTCTGTATGGTGATTCTGGAGTTGGGAGCGTGATCGGAAGTGAAGCGAGGAGGAAGCTGCAGAAGCAGTCGAGTGTGAGGGTAGCCAGGACTGCAGAAGCGGCCCTTGATCCGCTGATGCGGAACTGCAGAAGCGGTTGGCCGACCGCAAAAGCAAAATCTGGGTTGGAGCCATGGTCCGCAGAAGCGGAGTTGTGTCTGCAAAAGTGGGACCGCGGAAGCGAAAAAAGTTCTGCAGGTGCGAAAAAGGCTGGAGGTAGAGAGTTCTTTTAAAAATCGGATTTTGGTCATTTCTCTCATATTTTCATGGCTTGGACACATTGATTATGTATGGATTTTTAGCATGTAAATTGGTAGAAAATTGAGGGTTAGAGGAAGACCTAGAAAATTAGTATTCGTGGATTTTGACCATGATTTTGAGTATCGAATTAAGAGAAAATCATATATTTGAGTTTGAGAGTTTATGGGTAAACTTTATCTTAGAGAATTCAGATTCCGGGGGCCCATTGGCATTTTTATCACCTTTTCGTTCGGGGTTAGGAGTTGTTATAAATTGGTTTGTAAAGTATAATTGAGCGTGTATTAATGGATTTATATGATCGTTGGCTAGTTATGGAGCATCGCGCGTTGGTGCAAGTCTTTGGAGGAATGTAGAATGCTGGTTGTGGATCTTCGAAGCGAGGTGAGTCTCCTTTCTAATCTTGTGAGGGGAATTTACCCCATAGGTGAAGTAATTGATTATGTGCTCCTAATTTTGGGGGCTACTTACGCACGAGGTGACCAGAGTCCGTGCGTAGCTACTATATGATAATTCTTCGGGAAGTTTCGGACCCACATCATATTTAATTGGTGAATATCTCTTATTTTAAATTGCCAATATGATCATTTATGATTTGCTAGAGACTTGAGGAAATGAAAAGTGAACATAGGAGTTTGTTGAGCCATGGTAGGAATTTCCTGGTATGTAATTGAGCTTTATGTGCTTTCTTGATATTTTCTTGATGATTATGGATCGGGCCGATCGCCTCGGTGAGAATAGATGCATCTATGGTTGTGCTGCTTAACCCTCGGCAGTGCACAATTTACATTTCTGTTGGAGCGGACCATCAATCTCGGCATGATTTGCGCATGTCTGTGCTGTTGTCTTGAACTTCATTAAGTTATTATTGCCCTTTTGTGGCTTAAAAATATTTAGATTATATTTAAAGAGAAATTCTGGAAATTTACCTATGAAGGAATTACGTGTTTACTTGTTTCCTCTAGCTGGATTAGAATCATATTTATAAAATAAATCCACTTTTTAATATGGACTTATTAAGGATGAATCATTATTGGACCGTTAGAGAACGTCACAGTTGACCATATCGTCTCTACCCCTTAGGGATTAGGTGAGCTACTCACTGAGTACATGTTGATTACGTACTCATACTACACTTCTATGCATTTTTGTTGCACATGTATGTATACCTCTAGTAGCCTACTGGGCGTGGAGCATGGATTACTCTGGGACTAGGTGAGCTGCATTGTTCGAGACGACCCGCAGCTAGTGTAGTTCCTTCCACTGCTTTCTTACTATTTATTCCATGTCCACTGTATTTCGGACATATGATGTATTTTTTTTCCATATCGAGAATTGCTCATGCACTTGTGACACCGGGTCTCTGGGATGGTTCTAAGTTGTATTAGCTGTTCAACATTTAAATTTGATTTGAAACTATATCCTTTAAAATTTCTTAATAATAAAGGAAAAATCCTGGATTCCAAAAGTGTTAAAATGAGATTTAATTATGTATTTGAGTTGGTCGGCCTGACGGCGATGTCCGGTGCCACCACGACCCTTAGTGGATTTTGGGTCGTGACAATGACAAATATTTCACGTCATACCAATTTTTTCTTTATATATAGTCTTTGTTACACTTAAAAGTCGCTATAGAAACTATCAATTAGAAACCAATTTCTCTCTTGTTGAGTTTGAAAAAAATAACTTTCACATAATCTAATGATACAAAATAAATATTCTTCAATATAAAAAAATATTATACCCTTACAATATTGGCTTGACTACAACTAAATGAAGGAGTTTCAGATTATATCGTTCAATTCCTTAAATATGCTAAATTGAAATAAATGATAGCAATTGTATAGCCAAAGTTTTGTTATTTGTTTGATTTCCATTTATGTAAATTGACTCTTCAAACAAATATTCTTCAACAAGTAAAAAGAAATAATTTTTTTTTAATATTGACTGATTTTGTGATGTTATTTTCTCCAGCATGTATATTTACTTTATTATATTTGTAAGTAAACTTTTATTTGGTTTTGTAAATTCTTTTTTGTTATTTAGATATACATAGACGTGTACCCTATATATTACATTTATTTTAAAAGAATTTCGTTTTATTCAAATCTAGCTACAGTGTTTCAAAGAATTATATTTATAGGATTTTAAATGTGAAAGAGTTTTATAGTTATATGGAATAGTTTTTTTTTTCTACAGGCGAAATAGTATTTAAATAATTAGAAAAAATAACAAAAGTTCCTAACATGATTTCATATGATCATTAGCCGAATTAAATATGATAACATGATAAAAAAAAGATAAATTTATTTTTATTTTAAATTTGAATTTTAGAACTTTATCTATAAATTCTAAATTATCTTTTAATTTAAATTTTGTATATATATATATATATAATATATATAAAACTAAAATAGCCAAATATATAGAATAAAGTTACTACTGTACAAAGATGAAAGATCTACTTAGGGATGTTTATGGAAAATGGAAAGATCAAACTAAATCCAAAATTGAGTAACACAAATAAAAAAAGTTAAACAATAGTCAATTATTTTGGTTTTGGTATTTGGATTTTTAAAGTCCATCAAATTTGTTTTGGTTTTGATTTTAAACAAAAAATTATTGAAAAAAAACCAAATCAATTATAAAAATACATATTTAAAACTTTTACAACACATATGTATATATGTATATTTTACATTAATTTATTAAAATTTATGGTTCATGTTTATCAATTTTTGTTTGTAGTCTAGTTTTTTTTGCCATTTTATTCTATTTTAATTGGCAGGCGATTAAGTCCAGTTATCTATTTAATATTAAAATAGCTTAAATTTAATTAAATCCTTAAGTTATTCGTTACTATTTAATTTAATTATCATCAAGATATTTTGGCAAATAATAATTTTTTTCAGGGCTTTGTTACGGGTAGTGTTTAGTCATAAGTCTGTCTCTTTTGGTTTTCACTTGTCTGTTTTCGTTCCACTCCTTTCCAACGAGTAATTGGTTTGATAATGTTATGTTGGAATATACAACAACAACCCAGTAAAATCTGACAAGTGAAGTCTGGAGAGGGTAGTGAGTATGCAGACCTTACCCCAACCTATGAGGGTAGAGAGGCTATTTCCGAAAGACCTCGGCTCTGGAACATTAAAAATGAAATAATAGCAATAATAATGTAACAAGACAGTGTAAGCAAATATTACAACGAATATGATAGAGATCCAGGAATACGAAACTACAAGAATAGTGACAATTTTTGTCATGACCCAAACCCCGCTCTGACCGTGATGGCGCCTCTCGTGAAGATTAGGCCAGCCAACCAACCCTATTTTCCTCTTTCAAAAATAGATAAACATGAATAAATAATTTTAAAGGTGATTTAATAATATTACTTAGCGGAAGTACAACCAAACACAGCCCAAACCGGGGTGTCACAAGTCACGAGCATCTAGAGGAGTCTAAATACAACTAAAAGGCCAGTAATATACAGAATAGAATTTAGAAATCAAGGAAGAAATCTGGTGCTGCGAACGCTGGCGGTCACCTTGTTCAGCTATGATAGCAAAGTCTCCAACCAGCTCAAAACCCGCTACCGGATGAATAAATACCTGCATCTGCACGCGAGGTGCAGGGAGTAAAGTGAGTACTCCAATTCAGTGGGTAATAAAGGTAAATAATAACTGAGCAGCAAGAAATTACATAAAGCAACCAACATGCTATATAAAAGCCGCGTACAATTTTCTTAGAAAATAGTGAAATCTTTAGAAATACCTTGGGTCAGTTCAAATCTATTTTGAGGATGATTCTTTCAGTAGTTACAAAAATGATTTCGATCAATTAGTTCTGATAAGCACAGAAAATCCGCCCCTCGGGCACAATTACCACAGTATGACAGGTAAAAGACAAGTAAATATACAAGATGAGCACTTAAAAGTACGCCCATCGGGCACATCTCAAAATAGTACCAGCCCCTCGAGCTCAATATCAACCGCTCAAAACAGTATCAGCCCCTCGGGCACAGTATCATCACTCATAACAGCATCAGCCCCTCGGGCTCAGTATCGGTCACACAGTACAAGATCAGCCCCTCGGGCTCACTCTCAAATCACATGGGTACCCGGGCTCACTGTGGGGGTGCAGACTCCGGAGGGGTTCCCACAGCCCAAACCTATATCATCATAAGGCCTGAAAGCCTATACATATCAACAAGAGGCCTGAAAGCCTTCTAACATTACGCACGAGGCTCGAAAGCCTCATCACATATCACTCGAGGCATGAAAGCCTCCTCACATATCGGTCGAGGCCTGAAAGCCTCCTCACATATCGGTCGAGGCCTGAAAGCCTCCTCATATATCGCTCGAGGCCTGAAAGCCTCCTCGCATATCACTCGAGGCCTGAAAGCCTCCTCACCTTACGCTCAAGGCCTGAAAGCCTCACTCAGTCCAGAAAATATCATAAGCCCCTCGGGCATCAATAAAATAATAGTTCTCAGCCCAGACAACGGTGAAATATCAATAAAGTCTCAAAAATCAATTAATAAGGCTGAGTTTCCAAAAATAGTATAATCAACAGGACTGAGTTCAAGTAATATATCAAATAGTGAGGAAAGAGTGATAAAAATCCCCGAAGGGTTCAAATAATTGGCACGAAGCCCAAATATGGCATTCGGCCCAAATCATGATAATATCAAATTATATGTTTCAGTCAAATACACAGTAAAATCAATAATCGGGACGGACCAAGTCACAATCCCCACCGGTGCTCTACCCCACGCTCGCTATCCGATGTGCAAGTCACCTAAATATAGCACTACGGTGGGCAAATCTGGTGTTTCGAACCCTCAGAGTATCATTTACAATCATTACTCACCTCGAGCCGATGAAATCTCTAGATCTCGATTCCTTTGCCCCTCAAACCGTCCTCCGCGCGCGTCGAATCTATCCAACATCAGAGCGAATACATCATATTATGCCAATGGGACAATACCCAATCAAAAATAGCAAAAATCTCGAAATTAGCAAAACCCGAGCCCCCGGCCCACTTCTCAAAAAATCAGAACATTCACATTACTGGATTCCTTGTCTCTCCACGTGTCTATACATATCAAATTTACAAAATCCGAGCTCAAATGCTCCCTCAAACCTCAAATTTTCATTCTCTTAAGTTCAAGCCCTAACCTCCATTTTTGACCTCTAATTCCTCTATTTTTCGCCCTTAATTCATGTAATAACACATTAGATTTATGTTTTAGGCTTAGAATTCCTTACCTCAATGAAGTCCCTTGATTCCCTCTCCAAAATCGCACAAAATCCTCCAAGTCCGAAGCGAAAATATTAGGTTCTTTCAAATATTCGCGAAGATAGAATTTTAATACCTTTGAACTGGCTTTTTTGCTTCTGTGATAACCATACCGCTTCTGCGCACTTGCTTGTGTGGAAATTGTTCCGCTTCTACGGAACTACACTACTATGACATGGACCACTTTTGCGATCCATTTTTCGCAAAAGCGAGACCGCTTCTGCGGTCCAAGCATCCGCTTCTGCGGAACCTTCCTCGAGTCCAAGACTCGCTTCTGCGGCTCCCTTCTTCGCTCCTGCAGAACCGTTTCTGCGGTCTAATTTCCGTAGAAGAGAAAATACCAGATACCAGAACTCTTCAGAATACATCAAATCCCAAATTCACCCCGTTGGCCATCCAAAATCACCCCGAGGCCCCCGGGAACTCATCCAAAAACACCAATATGATCCAATACCTTATTCAAACTTGCTCAAACCATCAAAACACCACAGTTAACACAAAAGTCATCAAATTCAAGCCTAAGTTCATCCAAATCTTTCGAAACGTATTCGATAAAAAACCCAACCAAAACACCTCCGAATCAACTGAAATTTTCCACACACATCCCAAATCACCTAACGAAGCTACTGCAACTCTCGAAATTCCATTCTGACCCTCAGATCAAAATCTCACCTATCAACTGGAATTCGCCGAAATACTAACTTCGCCAATTCAAACCTAATTCTACACCAGACCTCTAAAATCAATTCTGATCACGCTCCTGAGTCAAAAATCATCCCCTGAAGCTAACTGAATCACAGGAAAGCACATCCGAGCCCTATAACTCCTAAGTCAACCTCTGGTTTCCAAACCAAGCCTTCATTAAAGAGACTAAGCGTCTTATTTTCTACCAAAACCAATCCAAATCAACTCTAACATACCAAATACTGATAATAAAACATGAAGAAGCATAAAATGGGGGAAACAGAGTGGTAACCCATGAGACAATAGGTCGGGTCGTCACATCCTCCCCAACTTAAACAAACGCTCGTCCTCAAGCGTACCCAGAGTTTCTCTAGAAGCCAACCAATAGCTGAATAACTTTACCATGCATATACCCGGGATGATTCCACGTCACCTAATCTCATATAGGTTCGATAACACAACATAGCTTAAATTTCACAATCCATCTCGTTCATAAACCGTAGATCCTCATTGTACTTTCCGAAATCACACACAAGATCATAACCTCACATCTATACTCAGAATAATCCCGAACCAGCTGCAATAATCCATACCTGCAACCTCAAGTGAAATCATATGATATACCACATAATCCAAGCACTCGAAACGATAACTTCCATTCACAGTAGTTGCCCACAACAACCAAATACCGATAGAATATCCCTTATTAGCCAAAGTCTTATTCCAACACTTTCATATACTGCCAACGATAAATGAGACACACAGCAAACCATATCCATTCTTCAGATCAACCACTTATGAATCCACTTCCCTTTTTACTAATACCATGACAGATTTCCGAGTTGAACCTCGATATTATCCTTCCAACAAACTGAAATCAAATATGTTCTTATTTATTAATGACCCCAACGATCACCTCGAGTAAAACACACCACTCCGGTGTTATGACACCTCAATACAGGCCTAAGCTACAACTTGCACAATACACGCACCAATAAGAAACGATATGAACATACTCAAATCGTGAAAAATAACTCAAACGAAAGAGCTGTACCTCAAGCTTATCAGTACCATCTGTTGATACCCAATTTTTTCCTATATATTTTTATACACCAAAAATACTTTCAAATAGCATTCATATGCATATATAATCATCCCCAAAGGTTTTAGTATTTTTCCCAAATTTTTAAAATTTTTAGAATTAATTTATTGTCTATTTTAACAGTATAAAACCTCAATAATTATTCCAAAATTGTCCTTTTTGCGAGTCAGTTATTTTCCATCACTATATTTATACCAAATATGATTAAGGGGATTTTTTAATATTTTTATAAATTTATTCGATATTTTTAAGCTAAATTATTCAAAATTGCAATTATAGCCTATGTCATAATTAACCGCGTTTTATAATTATAAAATTGCTCCAAATATTTTTAATTAATGTTTATATGTTATCAATTAGTGCTGTGTTTTCAATTTATTTTAAATTTTTTTTTAACTATTTTAACTAATTAAAAAAGGGAAAAGTGGCTATTCAAAGGCTAGCCTATTTTCATTTCAATTATAACCACATTTGACCCCAATTTAACCCCAATTAAATGACCCAATTACCCGACCCATTTCCAAACCCACCCGGCCACCGTTTTAATCCAGGTCGTTGATCATTTTGATCAATGGCCACGATCTCCCCATTCCTTTTTAATTTCACAACACCCCTAAACCCTACTTCATTTACTCAAATCAGCTGCCCCTAGAATCCCTTCGTCTCAAACTCTTTCTAGCCTCCCTCCGAAACCCTAGCCCCACTCCATTGGTTTCCACCTTGTTTCACCGGAATCAATGGCGTCCCAAGCCCTGGGTAGCCTATACTCACCCTCACGTACCCCCATACCCTTGTTACTTGAAGATTCAAGGTTCAAGCTTGAAGTTCTTTGCTTAGATCTCCGCTGATTCGAGTGTTACGGCCATCTCCGGCTCAACTCCGGCATATCTTAGCCCTATGAGTCCATCTCTGACTCATTCGACTCGGAGCAGACCCTTTTTTTAGGCCTCTCTCACTTCTAGGGTTCTTTTGAAACCCTAGCCTCACGAGGTTTTCCTATTTTCTCTAGATCGGCTCTAGATCCATGTTTATTTTAAGGTTTTCAAACGATTTCTTTAATCTCTTTCAAAATTTTGCATTCGAAACTGTTCATCTTCTCCGACTTAGGGTTTCTTCAATTTTACCTGTTCTACTATGTTTCGTATATGTTTATTTTACTGTATTTGCCCTACCATGGCTCCTATGTGCTCCTACTATGATTCCTACATGTTTTTTTCTACTATGCTTTCTTCTACCGATCCTTATGATTCCTTTTACTGTATTTTGTTTCACCATGTTTTTGTAAAATATTTTTTTAGTTCCTGTGGGTTTTTTTTGAATGTATTCTTGCCTGATTTATTTTCTTTCATCTCTACACTCGATTAATAGCAGAAACCCTAGAATTTGGGGGTTTTCAGTCGAGTTTTTCAGACCACTTGTATGTGATTTTGTCTGCTTTCTCTTCTCTGAGTTAATCTGATTTTAAAAACCCTAATTTCCGAACTCCCTTTGTTTATCTATGTGATTCTGATTCCGGCTAAGCATTGTAAGACCTTTCATCTGACTTTTTGCATGCCATTCGATGTTTCTCCTTACTTAATAATTCCCTACTCACTAATTTTGGTTGCATGACACTTTTCTCTGTTTTGAATCCAGCCTCGCATGTTCTAAAACTCATGCACTCTTTATATGTAGATTTTTCCTCTCCAAACAACCTTTGATTTTGGGTACTGATCTCAGACTGACATTGTGTGAACTTGATTGATTCTTTCCTTGTCTAAATTGAACCTTCCTATCCCCTTATTTTCTGACTTAGTTCGTTATTGATTTCCAATCTTTGATTCCTTGATTTACTATGTACTAGTTGATTTACTTCTTGCCTTATTTACTTAAACCGTGTGTTTTAATTCCCTTATGAATCTACCCCTTATTTGTATACTGTGCATGATATGCTACTTGATTCCCTTTCCTTAAATAACTCCAATCCTTTACTGTTCAAATTTGAACTCCCTGATTAAAGGAATTCCCTTCTACTGATTGTTTTCTTATTGATACTCGATTATTTTCTTTCCTTGCTTGCCTGCCTGGCTTCAAGTATAAATACATGCTCCTCTCTTCACTCCATCATGGAATTCTGACTGAAAATAAAATCAGAATTCACATCTCTGTCTTGAAATATTCTTTACTACTACCATTACTACTCTCTATTTTTCTATACCACTACTGAGCATTCTGCATCTTTACATCCTACTGTCTGAATTCCTAAGTACTTGTGGGAGCTTCTTGAGTTTGTTCCTATTGACTGCCTGGCTGTTTGTTTGCTGTTGCTATTTTGCTATTCTAAACTTGCAACTGGTATGTTTTCCTAGTTAAATAGTACCCTTGTTATATGTTCAACTTCTCTGCTTCTACCCTTTCTTTCTTTGTGTGTTTACTTGTGCTTTCCTCCACTATGTGATTATCTTCAAGCATGATATGCCTCTTTATGTTATGCTTTTAACCATTTCCCTCTATTCCCTTTGTATGTGTGTATTGTCCTGAATTATGGCAGCACTTTGAATTGCTGTCTATGATCCAGAACTAAGACTCTTCTGAGTCTTTACTCAATTGCTTTCCCATTCCCTTTCCCCTCTATGTGCTGAGCTTTAATTTGGGTATGGTTGTGTCCTAATCACCATTCAGACCTGGGTTTGACTCTATAAGAGTCTGCTCTTATTTGTTTGAATCTGAGCAAGAGGTCAGGGATGTGCCAGTGTATGCCATGGCTGGGTATGACCACCTCCTGCTGAGGTTCCTCCCTCACTTTGCACTTACTCCTAGTTCTTAAATTCTACCCCCCTTTGGTAAGCCATGCTTAGGGACCCTAGAGCTCCCTCTGAACTTGGATACCTGAGGGCGGGTAATTCCACACATTTCACTACTCTGTTATAATATTCATTCTTCAGAGTGTAAGCATTGCCTGGGCTCTTGAAGCTCCTTGGAACTTTGAAACACTCTGAATAAGAGAAGGCCCTGGAATCTGGAACCTGGATTTGGTAAAACACATGTATTGGATATTGAGATTGCATTAGGCAGTTTGGATCTTGTTGTGGGCTATGATGTATTTTTTTTTTTACTTTTGGCTCTGTAATAATAACTTTGTAAAAGAACTTGGGGAGTATAGTAGTAAAGGGTANTTAACACTTTGAATCACTTAGATATCATGCCTATAGAATTTTAATACTTTGGATCATTTAGATATCGTGCCTATAGGATTTTAACACATTAAATCACTTAGATATCAATTTTATAGGATTTTAACACTTTGAATCACTTAGATATCATACCTATAGGCTTTTAAAACATTTAAATCACCTAGAGATCATGTCTATATGCTTGCATTCTTCTTCATTCAAGCATATAGAAACCATGCCTAGAGAATTGCATAAAAGATAGGCAAACAATAGGGTAACACAATGCTCGCATACCTTAAACGTTTAAAATAGCATTGAGTAAAAAATAACCAAAGTAGATATCCTGCCTATAGGATCTCAAAGTTCGCCTAAGTTGTATAATCAGTAATGTGGAAACTATTTTCAACAGATTCGTCCCAACCTGTCTGCGACTTCTAAACTCGTGTTTCTGTCTCTGAAATCACTTGTCTAACTCTCTGTCTGAACTTTTATTCATGAAATTACTTTCAAAACAGTTTTCAAAACTCTCTCTTCCTTTATAAGCACTCTACTTCTGAAAAACTCTACTGTACATTTCCTTAAATAGTTCCATCAATTTTCAAAACCTTTCTGAACTTCTACAATTTCCAAGCTCATGCTTCTGTTTCCAAACTTTTCCGTATTAGGTCCTTAATTAATAATTCGGTAAAATGCTCCAGATCCTAACAATTGTATCCAAGTCGCCTAATCTAGACCTTTTATTTAATTCTATGTGTTAAACCGGTCCGTCCGCCGCTTAATTTTAATTTAAGACCAAACCAGTATATGCAAGGCATGCTAAACTATATGCTATCTGTTTAAAGGGGTTTCTTTGAGCCTTGGTTTGTCTTCTTGTTCTTTCCCGTACTTGGTATTTGTTTTGAATGACGAATTAGACTTTTACCCTTTGAAACTCCATGCAAAGCCCCCATCCCTTTCTTCTCCTTTTAGGATTAGAAGTCCTAATACCCCAGGACTGATAGGTTGGGACGGGTACTAGCATGAAATAAGTAAAACGAGACTAATCGCATTTAAATACCTTAACGGGGTGGGAAGGGTAGAATATGGATATGCTGACTAGTGCGTTAATATCTCGTGTGAGAATGATTGATGGGTATTGCACCAAATTGATCCATATAATACTTAAACCTAGGACCCCCTTTCTCTTTCTTTATTTACTGATGTTTTGTCTTAGATTAATGTTTTCCTTCAACTAAGCTTCCTTTTTTCAAAATAACTTGTGTCCTTCTTCTTTCAAAATTTTCAACTTGTTTATACTTCCTATATGCAAACTTTGCTTGTTTATTCCTATTCTTCTTAAAGTCACAATTAAGCATCGCCGGGAACCACACTAGTGGATCTTGAGGGGTGCCTAACACCTTCCCCTCGAGATAATCTCAAGCCCTTACCCGAACTCTGGTTTTCTTTCAAAATCTTCTTCTTTTCTTTTAAAGTGTCCTAATGCACTATAATCATTAGGTGGCGACTCTCCAAAATCCATAACCCAATTCCCCAAAAAGGGAATAGAAGAGTCATTTCATCCATAATGTCGAAACCCGCTTACCGCCTTAGAAAAACAGGGTCGTCGACAACAGGGCGACTCTGCTGGGGATTTCTTTAAGGCATCTACCATTACATGCTTTTGTGACTTTATTGCTTCCTTAATTGCATTTACTTTCTGTCTTTAACTGTTTCATCAAAAATACTAACTTGGCTCTTCATGTTTTTCTTTCCCTTTAATTTCTTCTTTTACTGCCTTATTATTTCAATTCCGTTGTAATTTCCGAGTATTTATTGTAATCTTTATGAACGTGAAAATACATGCAATTTGCTTCATTATTGTAACTGCATTCCTCAACATCATATTCCACTCGTGCCAAAACAAAGCCTATATCAACGCTTATAATGAGTGGTTGTGCTCTTCCAATATTATAACCCCCTAAATGTGACAAAGGCATATTTGCGGTAAAACCAGTCGATCAACGGTGTAATCGACGGTTCCACGCCTTTCCCTCTTGAGTTGTCCACTCAAGGGTACCTTGTCTAGCATTTCAAAAGTAGAAACCATATTCCATTAAACTGTTCATGCATCATGGTCAACCCTAGCCGAATCATTTATTTGTCCACATAATGACTCCTTAAGATAGCATAAACCAAAGTCCATCGGGTTTCCTTGAAACCCAAACGGACGCCTCCACGTTATGTGCATTTATTTGGAGAACTGAATGCCTTTTGCTAATTCTTGATTTAAATAGTCGAGTCTGGTGGGGTTAAGGGCCTAACACTTTGTTTTGCACAAAATGAAGCACGAAGTCCCCAGATTCGGTATGGTATCCAACATTCACCCAAGGTTGCTAAGCTGGTGGGAAGATCTTCATGCCAGCGATCAAACCCTCGTCCGCAAGTACATAGGGAATTTGTCCTCACTTCTGGAAATCCAGCCTAACAACAAGACCATAGAGGCTACCACTTTGTTTTAGGATAGTGATCGATCAGTGTTTCGCTTCGGGGATTTGGAAATGACTCCTTTACTGGAAGAAATATGGGGTTTAGCTGGTATCCCTTGGGAGACTCCTGGCCTACTTATGCCGGAGAACCACAAAAGTAGAGGCTTTCTTAAGATGATGGGACTCAAGAAAAATCCCGAACTAGCTTGTCTGAAGGACTCCTACATACCATTTGACTTCTTGTAAGAGAGGTATGGTCATAGCAAGTCTTATCGCACCTACACTGACGAGTTTGCCCTCACCTCTTTGGGGCACATACATAGGAAGGTCTTTGTGTTTATGTTCTGCTTCTTGGGTATGATGATCTTTCCCATAAAGAAGGCTAGGATCCACACCAGACTAGCCATGGTGACCAAAACCTTAATGGAAGGTATTGATGGGCAGACTATCAGCATAGTGCCCATGATCGTCGCCGAGATGTATCGAGCCTTGGGAAAATGTCAACAAGGGGCTCCGCACTTCGAACGTTGTAATATGCTACTTCAACTTTGGCTCATAGAACACCTTCAGAAAGGCGACTATAGACAGGAAATCATACGCAGGGATTGGGATGACCATATCGCTTTTCACCACCCAAAGCGAATGAACTTCATGCCCAACATGTTCGATCAGCCAGAGGACGCCA